>PVKA01003590.1:83877-108257 GCA_004027165.1 Ctenomys sociabilis
TCTCCTCTCCTCTCCTCTCCTCTCCTCTCCTCTCCTCTCTTCTCTTCTTCTTCATATCAGCCCTACCTCAATGCCTTCATCACCTGCAAAGTTCACCTGGACATCAATAGCCAACCCAGTCCTGATGTGTCCAAAACTCTTACCCCGGTGACTCCCAAATGTACCTCTTCTCAAGAATCCCACTTCTCAGCAGTACTGATACCCATCAACCCCATTCCAATCCAAAGAGCTTCTTCCATTCCTCCTTCTATGTATTCTGCTTTCCAACCATCTCAAAAATTTTCTTCTCTTCATCTCATTCCTTCAGCTTCAGGCCCCAGAATTTCTCATTTGAGTCCCATCCCTGGTATTTAATGGGTCTCCTGCCTCCCACTCTGGCCTCTCTATTCTCCCCTCAAATGCCACCTGTTCATCTAAAATACACACCTGACTGTGTCCCTTGGTTGCAAACCTTCATGGGCTTTCCAATGCCTTCTGCATGAAATCCAAGCTCCTTACTTAGCATAGTAGAACAATTCTTTACCACCCAGAAATCTCTTTCCCCTCATTTCTATCTGTCTATCTCACTCCCACATCCCTTCCTCCTCTTTTCCTGAGCATTTCCTGCTGTATATGAGAGAGTCATATGTTAGTAATTCCATCCTGCTAGATAACTCTTTCTCATTCTTAGCATCCTTCAGATATCTATTTCTAAAGCATCCTCCAACAGAGCTAGTAAACTGGGATCACCTTCTCCAAGTTTGTAATGGGCCAGTTAGCTTTCAACTTGCATTCATGGGTGGGATAGATAGTACTCATCATGTCAGTGAGGATATGCAGAAAACACAAGTGTCAGGATCCACAGAGTTTTCCAATATCTTGTTTCTATCATAGGAACTGCAGTGCTCAACTCTGGCAGTACAAGGAGATCCTGGTCACTGGTACAGCAGACCCTTTACTTACAAACTCAGTTGGTTCAGGAGGACTGGTTATTACTCAGACTAGTTATACATAAAGACCATTTTTTTCTAAAAACCTCATACCACAGCGATGTATGTGCATCCATGGTAATAGCAGAACAATTTGTCATAGCTAAATCTTGGAAACAACCCAAATGCCTACCAACTAAGGAATGCATAAAGAAGATGTGGTCTTTTTACACCATGGAATAATATTCACCAATAAAACAGGACAAATTTGAGTCTTTTATCAGTAAATGGATGCAACTAGAGAACATACCCAAGTGAAATAGACTGCATGTGCAAACATCATATTATCTCTATAGTGTGGGAACCTGAAAGTGAAAAATGGAATCAGAAAGGTACAATAGATACTGGGATAAGAGTGAACGTGTTCCAAAAGAAAGAGTTACTGAATTGAGAAGGATAGGAGAGGGAGTGGGGGAGTTTGTGTATATGTATAAGCTGCATGGTTTGGACAACCATACTGTACATTCTGCTGGGCTACAGAAAGAAGTAGTCAGTGATTTAATTTGTTTCTTCTCATTTTTTCAATTGTTTGTACTTTTTCCTTCTTAATTTCTGTTTTATATTTTTATTTTTATTCTTTTGGCAGAACCAAGGGTTAAACTCAGGCCCTTGAGCTTGCCAGGGGATCGCTCATTCCACTGAGCCATCTCCCCAGCCCCTAGCCATCTCCTGACCTATCTTAATTTCTTATGTATTTCTTTTTTTCTTTCTTATTCCAATTTTACATGCATATATTTGATAATATGAATACCTGGTTAGAAGACAACACTATGCATTACAACAAATACTGTGAAATTCTTATTACTTTGTTAAATGAAATTCTGTATCACTTGTAATTTTTTGTTTTCATTCTAGTTTGCACTCTTTAAAAAAATAAAAAAAATTAAAAAGAGTTTTTCATAAGAACTGATGAAAATGTCCATAATGCATTCCTAACCTCCCAAAGCACCCCTTAACAAACATTTTCATAATAAAGAAGGTTTGTACCATGTGTGCAATTTACCAGACACACCAGTGATTTTCCTTGTATGTTCACCAAGGAGTTAGAAAATGTGCCTCACTTACCAGAAACAATTTCATACTTCACTCACCGTTCAACCTGATACCCTTGGCTAGCAGGGAGGGAGGATGGAATGGAAGGTGGTTGTTGTTTGGAAAGGGAGTCCCCTTCCATAGTAACATCAGGAGTCCGGGCTCAGATTGGTGCTTGTATGCACTCCCTTAGGCTTCCTAGTACTGTGAGTCTTGTTTACAATAGCACAGAGTCAGGCATTTGGGTTGTAATACGAAACTTTGGTCCTAAGTCAAACATAAAATTCCAGTCATAGCCCAAGTTATTGTATGAAGCTGGTCATAACTTAAAGGTCTAACCATGTTTGGAATCATAAAGTAGAAATCTGGATTTTCCAGAATTTCTCTGATACACATTTCTCTTTTGTTTTTAGACAGTTCTGCAGTGCTGAAAATAGTTTCTCATGGTTAATGTTCATTGCATTATTCTATAGTTTATCAGTTTCATTAAATTGAGAATCTTCAATCAGAAACTTCACATAATATCCAATAATTTTATTTTGGTTGATCACGTATATCCCACTGGCAACTGCTAGAGTCATGAAACACTAATAAATAAATACAATCCACTTATATCCTTATAAAGCACATATATCTCTATAAATAAGAGTAGTCCACAAGATAAATTCACATCAGTAGGGAATACATGCAAAGAAGTAACATTCTCTACAAGTCACACAGAAAGTAAATTGTGAGGTATTCACTTATTTCCATATAGGCAGCATGTCATCATAATGAATCCCTTCCAGCACTCATTTCATGTATTAGAAGTGACCCATAGTAAGTTGAGCCATTCTGAGAACTGGTTTATAAGCATCTGATGAATGGAACTCCCTCCTGGAGCTGCTACCAACCAGGAAGTCATTTCATGAGAAGACTGTGATGGGAACATGCCCATCGACGCCCCAACGGTTTTGAGTCTTTGAGGTTACATGGACTGGTGGGGCTTCTCTGCCCCTCTTTCTAGACTTGCCCAATGTAGCATCAGATTTTATGGATGTTTGTAAGAAACATCTTCCTAAGTTCCAAGAAAATGAAACAGAACAATTCTCTAACAACAGCAGAAATATGGTTTAAATTCTTAGCACAAGCCCTGTGCTGTATTTGTGCTCCATTTTATCTATTACTAGTAGAGTCTGTGAATCACTGTAACCCCCACACTGTGTTCTTCCTTGGTTGTTCCAATATATTTGTTCTTTCTTTAAATCAAATGAGTTAAATTGAATTTCCAGGAAGGGTAATTATTTCTAATGGAATAACATGTAAATAAAGTGATTGCACTGTTGGTTCTCTGCCACCCCTGAGAGACACTGATGAGCTGCCGCTGTGGTTGTGTCTTCCAGAACTGTACAAATATCAAGTGTTTACAAATCTCCTGTGTGGTGGGACGACTAGAAGGAGGTGAAAGTGCTGTTCTGAAAATTAGGTCACGACTATGGGCCCACACATTCCTCCAGGTAATAAAATCATTAATCCCACTTCCAGGAATTCTCAAAAGCTCCACAGAAAGACTCTTAAAAGATTGTTAATTTACTTTTCTAATGTCTAGTTTTTATGTTGTTTAAAATATTGTTTAATTTCAATTTAAAAAATTAATGTAAAACTTTTGTTTAATTCCTAAATATCTTAAAGGAAATTACCATGCAGTTGAGCCAAGATTCATTGGTCATCTTCCCCAGAAGATGAAGGTAACTTAGGCATGCTGAACCCTGAACCCTGAGATTGTACCTTAGAGCTTAGCTCACCACTGTGTATCCAGTGCTGAGCACAGACGAGGTCCTCAGTGACCACCAACCAATAGGGCATTGTTGAGTATGGAAACGCTGTTTGAGCCATATGTCCTGAAAGCTTTTTATAAGATCTCAAGGAAAATTGTTCTACAAAATTCCTCTTGTCAGGTGGGCCTGCATCTCAGCCTCCAGCTGGGCCAGCTTCCCAGCACTAAGGGTCTATTTATAAACAATATTTTGTTTCCCTAGATTTCCATTTCTATTATGTAAAATGCTTCTATAGTATCACGTATCTTTCAATTTTGTTTCTAAAATGAATGTAAGGAAAGACGAAGTTATTTTTTAAGGTGATTTTGAGGCTCTCTGATTTTTGTAACTGAAGGCAGGGTTGCTCAGTATTAGTAACATTCTGGATCAGATAACTCCACTCTTGTAATGAAATGAGTAGACCAAGACATGGAGGGAGGAGGAGGGAGAAGAAGGGGAAGGAGAAAGAATGAAAAAAGTAAAAGGATGTGTGATGTGCTTGTACAACTCCCCGTGAAGAATGGAATAATTATGTACTGCAAAAACACACTAAAATAAATAAATAAATAAACAAATAAATAAATAAATAAAAGTTGAAAACAAAATCCCTACTAGCAAGTTTTGCCACTCCATTTTACTATGATTATAAAATTGTCTTTAGTAAATATGCTTAAAATACTTCTCTAACTATAATAGTATGGGGAAGGTAACAGCAATTTTTGTTATAAATTTGTTGTTTTCATTCACTTCCCTCTTCTCTAAGATAAAGTATCAGTAATCTTGGGCAAAATTTTGAATCTGAGCAAAGTCAGTGAAGCTGCTCTTGCTATTTGGTATGCACTGATAAAAGCATGTGTGAGTGGATGGGCCAGCATGCTCTTGCATTTTATATACACACATTTACTTATTAACCTTGGAGGAAAATGTGTGAAAAACTACATATGTACATTAAAATCAAGTTCTAGGCATGAGTACTCTCATTTAAATTAGATAGGATTTCTCTTCACTCTTTTCAGGGGATTCCAGTCAGGGTCCCTGAGCTCACCTCCATTCCTGAGCTGCTCTGTTCACGGCACTTAGCTTTAATGGCCCTCAGTGTTCTCATTTGTGAGATGAAGGGACTGGATGAAAAAGCTCCTTTTATTCTAAAAGATTCACCGATCTGGGAGCAGATCATCTGGAACCTCTACTGATACTTTATCTATGTTTGTTCTCTGCAGCAATAACTCCATACACTTTATTAACAGCCTATTTTGTATCATGTTGACACTTTGATTGACTGAAAATGGTTCTGTAAACTTAAGGATCAGCCACTCTTCCCAAAGAGAACTGTCTGGAAAGAGCTGTGTATCTATTGAGTGCTGAACACGTACATAAGCACCGGGATAAATGTTTGTATATGAATTACTCTTTGACATCTTGCAGCAATCCTGTGGACTACATACTTCTATGACCACTTGCATCTTACAAAGCAGCAAACATGGATTTAGTGGCTCTGCCCAGGCCACATAGCTCTAAGAGGAGGAATCCGAGCTTTTGCTCTGTGTGTAGTACCACGCAATACAGTTGAACTAGAGATCACTGTGTGATAAGTCTGTGTACATTTTATATCACAATTACTAAGCTACTGAACTATAACTCCTACAGATTACAGTGATCACCTATATAAATTGTCAAATAACCTGTTTATAACTTTTTAAGAGATCTATAAATTGCCTAACATGCTATTTCAGAATTCAGTAAAGAAAGAATAATTCTTAAGTTGCAATGTTCAATGCAGCAGTAATAGTCACATGTAACTATCTAAATGTAAAGCTTTATTGTAAGTGAAATTAGTCATTCACTTACTCGGTTTCACTCTTCACATAATCCCAACACATGACTATTGTACTATTGTGGTGGAAATAAAGTATGCATCTGTCCTTGAAAAATTAGAGAAGTATATGTATCTTCAGACTTGCAAGATTAGATCATTGAGTGCATTCCAGTATCTCTTATTGAAAGACTGGATTGGAGTTAATATTGGCTCTCTGACTTTCTCTATGTTCCCTCATCAAGTAAAAATGAAGCCCCTTTTGCTTTGTCACTGTATCATCTGCCAGCTCAAATGCAAGACCATTTTCAAAAATCTCCTTTGCACTAAGTGCAGTGTTACAGTTTTGAATAAACACGACAGCCTCCCTCTCTCCTAGCTAGTCAGGAATGACAGCAAAATGATGTGATGTTCAGACCTAGGAGTTAATGTATTGGCTTTACTTCAAAGCTTACATATACATGTGAACCACAGGAGTAAACTTTTGGATTCAGAACTACTAAGCAACTAAAACATAGGAATTCTGTTATATGGAAAAAAAATCCTTGGGGGATTGTGTCAAGAATTTTTTTGGAAGCTAGATTCATAAGAAACCTCCCTCAAATCTATCCATAGCTGGCGCCAGGGTTGGGCTTCTCTGGGACAGGAGGAATATCTATCTTGAATGCTCCCACCTCCTCTCTGCAGCACCTGAGCCAGGCAAGCTAATCGTTCCACTTGGAAAAGATGAAACATCTAAGGTCAAGTGCTAGGCTGCTTTCAGCCATAGCCTGCTGACTATATGGAATAAATCCAGTCATATAAAACAACAGACATATCATACCAAATTGGCCCTTCTGGCCTAAGACTAATCAGTTAACCCTGTGACAGCAGGCATTGTGAAAAATGCAAAAATGTGTCCTTCTTGTGAACTTCACCAAGAAAGGACTTGAAGTGCCTTTCTGGGGAGTGTTGGTAATGCCACCTTAATTGGTCAGTTTGAGATGCAAAGTCCAGAGGTCTCCGTGTTGAATCCTGTACTCACATCTGCACACAGCCAGCTAGTGGACCAGAAATGTTTTCTGTGAGGAACTTTGGCTCATGTTTGCTCCGATGTTTGTCCTTTCTCTCAAACTCTTGCCAACCCCTAGCCCCATGTGCTCAAACTCCAAAGTGATCTGAATTCCTTATGAGTTCATTAAAGCCTCTTGCAACTCAAAGTGGTGAGTGCTTCATTGCCTGCCTTTCTCAAGTTGGAAACCTATAGGTGGGGATGGTAAGGTTTTCATAGTAAGAAGGAAGCCTTGGTAATTTAAGGTAGGAGTGAGGCTCTCTCTCTGCTCTGAAGCATGCCCTCATTTGATTCTTTTCAGTTTAATACACTATATAATTTAGAAGAGCAAGGAATAGGAAGAAGTGCAAAGGATCATTTTTGATCCTTCATTCCTGTTCAAGACAATGGCGAGCACTATCAGATCTTATTGCTTACAACCATCTTCCAAAAGTGTGATAGCTTCAGACGTCTAAGACAAGTTCTCTCACCTATCTCTTATCTTCTCTTCCTCTTTTTCTTTCTCCAGAACTGAGGATTGAGTTCAGGGTCACCAAACTGAAGTACATCCATACTCTTTATTTTTTTTTTTAAACTGAAACGATGTGTCACTAAATCTCTAAATTGCCTAGGTTGAGATAGAATTTGGAAACCTCTGGCCTCAGCCTCCCAGAGTGTTGGGATTGCAGGTATATGACACTGTACCAAGCTGGAGTAATTTCTTGTTTCCTTTATTAAGACCCACTAGAGCTCTTCATGACATCTATTTATAATTCTGGTATCTTGCTGGTGGCAGGCTCAATGACCTTTCCCACTTTATGGTAATTACTGACAAGTTTCCTTCTAATTGGTAGGTGAAATGTGTAGAGGAAGGAAGCATTCAAAGTATTATACATATATAAGACTAATTCATCTTCTGAGAATACAGCATGTAGGTCTTTGTGTAATTATCTGATCATTCCCTTACCTTCTAAGGGAAATTGAAAAACTAAAATTCTTATTAAATGACCCTATTTGTTGAAAGGTTTTCCATAAAATGTAGAAGTTGAAGTAAGAAGCAAATCTGAAAAGTGAATTTCAAGAAAAAATATTTTCACTGCATAATAATTCAGAGAATCAAGGTATGGGTTTCTTAATAATAAATTGTCATATTAAACTTTCATCATTTAATTCTTCTTGGCATACATTTTTGATATTAGTATCTAAAGACTAAGCAAGAAAAGATATATTATTTTAATACTTTCAAATTGGTATAAATTTGAAAATTGTAATTGGCCTTTTCAAATCAGATCCACTTTTTGTAAATAAAATGGCCACTTCGGGTGCTAATTTTCCTAATTTATAGCTTTCCAGTGACTAGACAGAAAAATGACTTTCCCACTTGCATTCTATCACTTTGCTTAGAGTCACTCTGCCTTTTGTCTGTCCCTTAACTAAGAGTTGGAAGAGAGGCGTCTTGGGGAAATTCCAAGTCTATACAGCCTAAATGGTACCATACATCCTTCCTATTTGAGCATCACATCCTACTGAATTGAAGGAGGATAATTTTTTCAGTGAAACAGGACTTGTCATTTCGGTTCAGGGAAAAGTGATTATTTTAGACTGCAAGACATTCTATCCTAGCAGGAAGTCAATGTGGTGAAAGTTGTGTTAAAGTGTCCCATTAATGAAGAGCCAAGGGCCACTGATAATTGAAGGACTTTTCAAATAATAATAGCATAAGAAGAGTATGAAAAATATCCTATATCAATATTCAGACAGTCTTCTGGGGAAAGTGTTACTTCTATGGATAAAAAAGAAAAAAAAAAAAGGAGACAGACACAGAGAGATGAGAAAGACACAGAGAGGCAGAGACAGAGACAGAATCAGATACAGAGACTGAGAAACAGGGTGAGACCACTGCTGCATGTTTATCCAAACCTGTAGCTTAAATTTTTATACAGTTTTCTATTTATTTCAACCTTAGACGTTTAATGCCAAAGAGGAATGTATTACTGAAAATACACAGGTATGCACACTGTGTGTTAGGGTTTTACTTTATTACTTTCATCTTTCATAATCTGCAAGGATGTAATGCTTTCTACTAACCCAGACTAGAAAGTTTACAATTCCGGGCTGGCAAGACACTGTGTTGTTTGTTTCTGTTCCTGTTGGAAACAAGCAAATGGGCCAGTAAAAAGGCCTGCCAAATAGCTCAGAGGATTAAAGCTCCTGCAAGCAGGCTGGGGGTTTGATCCCGGGGCCTATTGTGCCAGCCCTGTCTGCGGGGCACACTGGGATGGCAATTGAGACTGGGCATGGTGGTGTGCACCTGCAATCCCAGCTCTTGGACTGTAAACAGGGGGATCAGTATAAATCCAATCTGGTAGTGAGACCCTGAACACCCTGTAAACCTTTCACTAAAATAAAAAAAAAATTTTTTTAAATGATCAGTAAAGACATTTTTATTTAGATGAATACTAAATGAGCCTCTGTTCAATTGTTCCTTAAAGTGGAAAACTACTTTACACTAGAAAATTTAATCAGTAATTTCTTGAGTTTAGTCACCTCACAATGCTTAGTTTCTGGAAAATGCTAAATATTTAAGCATGGGCTCATAAAATGTGCATGCTTTTAAAAATAAGTATCAAGAAGGAATTAAGTGATTTCAAAGGTGGGAAAAGGAGAGATACTGACATTAGCAGACGTGGTTCAGCAGTCAGTTAACTCAGAAGCTTACAGTACTCCATATTTGTGGCCAACTCCATCGCTTTTATTAGTGCTATTATTGTATGCAAACCATTTCACCAAAGCATATAATAGGGAAAGCCAGTGTGCTACAAACCACAGTATAAGTGGGCAAGAATAACAGTGAAACAGGCATTTTCTGAGAGTTATTAGCCATCTGGGGCAATAGGAAGGTCCAAGGTATTGTCAAAAGGCATCTATTCCGCAGTCCTAAATTGCCTATGGCAGTGATTGCCAGTACATGAATAGGTTACTGTGCAGAAAAGGAGCTTAATTTTAACATAAGAATAACATTTTCTATTTTGTAAAGATCACAACTGAAAACATTCTATCTTGAAAGTGGAGTTATATTATTATTCTGCAAATAATTGCTTCTCGTGAATAAAATACTCACCCACAACATGTGGTTGGCTTACAGGGTAAGAATGGCATATCTTTGATACCAACCCAGTTTCTCATGACCTAAAAGTCCACTGTTTGCACTTCTTAGAGCTCCAGATCATTTTATAAGTGAAAAAGATGCTCTTTTTTCCAGTTGAGAGTGGTATAAGAAATTTTGCTTTTGGAGGATCAATCTCAAATTAAGAACAGAATATATGAGTCATAGTCCTTGTGCATTACTTGCCTCCCATCTGATTTATTTATTTAGGCTTTAGGCTGTGTCACTCTGCAAACCTGAGTGAGCCATTAAAGGTGACAGCACATCAGGTTGGCCTCCACTGACATCACTCCCTTCTCAGGCAATTGCACTGTGCAATTTGACAACCAAAAAAATTAGGCCTTACAACTGGAGGACACAAAGTCAAAGAAACCATCAAGCATGTATGGGCCAATTAACAACTTCAGCAGGATAATTATGAATACAGTCAAAAATATTTTTCACCAAATAGATAGTAATGACCTCCCATAGAAATGATAAAGAAAGGAGCCAGGGGACCTCAGCATTTTACATATCATTGATTTGATATCAACTATTTTGAACAGCTATTGAGACATTAGTACAAGGATCTGGAATATAATAACCTTTTAAAGTTTGTAATTATAAAGACTAGTCAGAACTTTTTGTAGGTCCATTGGCAGAGATTTAGCCCTTTATCTTCCATGGTCATTGGATATTATATTAAATAAACTGGCCTACTCTTATTACTGGGGGCATATGAATTGCTGTACCTATGGAAAACACTGAGTACTTTCCAGTTTGCAAGTGGGACCACTGGCTAGGTAACTACTATGCATGAGCATCTATTCAAAATTTAGCAGGCTTTTTCCTTCTATTGACAGTTAATATGGGTTCCTTTGGGCTGAGAGGCAAACATTCATGATCTTATCAGTCTGCCTTTCTACTATGAAACACTTTCTGAGCAATTTCTTTCTTTCTTTCATTCTTTCTTTCTTTCTTTCTTTCTTTCTTTCTTTCTTTCTTTCTTTTCATATTTTTAGGGAAACGTCTACAGGGTATTCAGGGTCTCACTACTAGATCAGACTCATAGTGATCCTCCTGTTTATAGCTTCCCAAGAGCTGGGATTACAGGTGCACACCACCACGCCCATTTCAGCTCATGCTGGTGTGGGGCCAGCACAGCTGGCCAGGGGATTAAACCCCTGGCCCCTGCGCCTACTTGCAGGCACTTTAATCTGCTGAGCTGTTTGGCTGGCTCTGAGCAATTTCTAACTGACACAAATTCATTCCTGCAAACATTTCTAACTTCTGCAGCTTGTGTAAGATACCTGTGGCCAAGGTAGGTTGCAAGATAGAACTTTTTGGTTTTAAAGCCTCCTGCAGGCAGCTCTCCCCAAGGAATATAAGGACAACTTCCCCTGTAGTGGATTTCCTGAGCTGTGATTGAGAAAGCATCTTTGGGGGCAATCATCCCTGCCCAAGGAATGTGAAGATAGCTTCCCTTGTACCTGTCTTCTGAGAGCTTTTAGACAGAACCTCTGGAGAGCATCTCTGCCTTGCTGGTTCATAACTACAACCCCTTTCTGCCTGAAGAAGCCAGAACAGTCATCAGCCATGATTCCCTCATGGCAGTTCAGGTTCAGAGGAGGAAATGTGGTAGGCAGCTAAATTAGATAAAAATGTTATAGGTGGTCAGATTGGGCCAGGCTTTTAAGGAGGCACTACGGAAGACAGGGTGACTTTATAACTTGGAAGAGACACATTCCCTATGGGCCGGGCCTCAAGACAAAAAAGGAAACAAATATAGCTACATACTTTCCTAGGGTTCGGTATCAGGGATTGATATTCTAAATAGGTATCAATCACCTTGAAAGAGCCCAAATGAGTCACTAACCCAGCCCCCAACAGGAAGAGACCCTGTCCTGTATTCATACCTGCTTGCTATGGGACTCACTTCCCTGTTTGGGACTGAATGTAATCACTGGTTGACCATAATTTTGTCTCATCTCATGTCCACCTAAGTGAGTTCCCATATTCTCTACCACCTTAGACCCACCTCACCACAAGGTTTTACTCTATAAAAGTCCCTGGAAGAGACAGTTTCCCAAGGCCCATGCATTCGGGGACTCTCTCCTGTCTCTCTTTTAGAAAGGATATTTCTTTCCCCCAGTAAATATATTCTGCCCATATTCTGCCATATGGGTAGTATGTAGAGTTAAACAGTCATGAACAGTGAAACTGCTAAGGGGATACAAAGAAAGAACCATTTTGTATTTGTATATACAGAACAGTTAGGATAGATATACAGGTACTTTCACTTAATTCTGTGAGAAGAAAGATTTGTAGTAATAGTGTTTGGATAGAATATTGAAACTATCTCATTGATATTTGTCTCTCAATAAAATAAAATAAGAAAAGTGAAACCACTAAATGTGTAAATTTAACATGTATTTCTATGATTGATCTGCTAGTATCTGTTTGGCCCTAGTGCACAATTCTAAGTGCTTTGAATGATATAAATGTATAATGCATGGCCTATAGTGATAAAAAACCTTTTAGAGACAAGTGCCTGAAATACAATCCAAAACCTACTTATTTATTGCAAAGTGCCAACATTGAAATTACACCTAAATATTGAGGTTTTAGTTTAGAAAAAAAAGTCACACATTAACATCTTTTGTCTTAAGAGGAAAGCAAAGTGCATGTAATAAGTTCACCACTACTGGTTATGTCTTCTATTTTAATACCATGGGAAAATAGACTAATGCAGGGCCAGGAAGATGGCTCAGTGGAATAAGCACTTCTCTGGCAAGCGCAAGGGCCTGAGTTCAATCACCGGTTCTGCCAAAAAACGAAAAAGAAAACGCACTAATGCATCACTTAACTTCTCTTATGGGTGAGGATATGCTCAGGGATGTATTTCAGTGCACAGTTTTGTCATTGTAAAAACATTATAGAGTGTACTTACTCAGACTGAGATAGCCTTGATGCCACTAGGCACTAATGTCTTGTGGAACTGCCATCAGATATGTGTCACATAATGCTGTTATCACCATTATGTGACTCATGACTGTAAAATAAGAAAACAAAAAAGTCAGTAATAGGAAACTGCTAAAACTATATTTAAATATGGTCTAATGCCCCACGTACTGAATCAGAACTTCTGACGTGGTCATAAGTGTTTCTTACCCTGCACCAAAGCCCAGGGGCTTGTGAGCCACTGAAATCAACTGGGACTGAATGGAGCCTGTGGAGACCTCACCTGGAAGGCTCATTCCAAAGAAACAGACTTTTCTCCAAATTTCTACTTCCTACAAGTCCTGCAGTTTATGTATTAAGAAACTTACAGAATCATAAATGTAGAATCACGCAAGAAGAAAGTTTTCTACCTAGAACTGATGCAGAGGAGGTGTTCTCACACAATTTGCTTAGCAAACTTATGATTTCAAATGCAGAAGAAGTATCTCCTACCATTTTTTTGATTGAACTTAGAGATTGATGAAAGCTTCTTATATGAAGTTTTGAGAACATATACCCAAATATGTAATTATAGTCTTTGCCTTCAGAAGTTCATTCTGAACTTTCTCCTCTATCTCCCAATGAGGATGGTAAGAAATGACATCAAAGCAACATTTTCCATAAGATGAAACGTTTCTCATACAAATAATAATCCAATTTTCAATTAAGATGGAAATACCAGCACATAAGAGAACATCAGAAAAACGACATCCATAAAAGATTTTTGTTCAAAGGAATGGAGTTACTTATCCTAGAGAGACTCTAGCAGGAAAATAGTCAAAGCAATAACAGTTCTAGGTCTATAAACATTAAAGTCTATGTTCTATCTTTAAGATGTACATAAAGTAGGGTTCACTAAAAGGAGAAAAATATTATCCATAGAGAATAAATGATCTTTGTAAAAATATTTGAACACAGTGATTATAATCCAAGTTGAAGTGTGGTACATGGTGAAGTGCTAGTAAATGTCTAATGATGTGCTCTTTGAGATGAAGATAAAAAGCTCTGAACTACAGAAGTTCCATTTTGTTATGGTGTCAGTGCTTTCATTATGGCTCGTTTCAGGCCACCAACATCAGTGAAATGCAAATCCGGGAAGAGATAGGAGCACACAACTTTATGTGGCCTACTACCCAGGAAGCATGGTTAATAATGAAATATAACCTTAAGGAAGCATTGAATTTTGAGTGGATATTACTTTCCCTGAAATATAGCACTCAAGGCTACATTGACATAATTTAAGATTTAATAATATCTTTAAGAGTTGGTTTCAAAATTATTTTAATGGTTGTTCCTCCAACACCATTCTGAGCCCAGCTACAGCAGAACACTAATAAATGTAACCATTTTCCATTGAAGAGAGAAGACTACAGAAATTTCAGTGCTGGAGGCAGCTTTCCTGAGTCACTCCTACATGGTGTGTGTGCCTGCATGTGTGTGTGTGTGTGTGTGTGTGTGTGTGACTGGAATAAATAGTTAATGAAAGAACAAATGTAGGAACAGTTAACAAAGACCTTCTGCTGAAAAGTTAAATCAGAAATTCTGTGTGCTATAGGTCAGAGATTCTCAGCTGGTGCCATTTTGCCCCCGGAGGGACATTTGCAAATAAGCAGAGGCATTTCTGCTTGTCATAACAGGATTGTAGAAGAAAGGAGCCAGGAGTAGTGAGGATCATCTTAGCAGGCAGAGGACAGACTCCCACCCAACATAAAATGCCAATCATGCAAAGGTTAAGAAACCCGCTGGAATTTTCTGTATAAAGTCAAATGTTATCATTAGAACTGAATATCCTGGGCTCAGTGTGGTGACACATGCCTGTAATCCCAGCACTCAGGAGGCTGAGGTAGGAGGATTGCTGTAGGTTCGAGACTAGCCTGAGCTACAAAGTGAATTTAAGGCCAGCCTGAGCTGCATAGTGAGAACCTGTCTCAAAAAAGCAAAAACAAAAAAACAACTGAATACCCTTCTAAATACATAGTGCTTATTATGTCACTCCAATTATTTCCATACTTTATCTCAAGTAAATGTTTGCTTAAAAAAAGGGGGTAATAAATGAAAATAAGAGACAAAAAAAATAAAAAGAAATGTCATAGGACTGCCCTGCTACAATGCTGTATATGGTTATATTTCTGTGTAAAAATATGTAATTGTTTACTCCTATTTTTTAAAACATCTTTTCATTTTTGCATTTTTTCCTTCATACTCTGTAGGTAATTAAAGTTTGACATATCAATAATTGATGGAAACTACCTGTTCCATATTATGTCTAAGATGTTTGATATTCAGACAAATAATGAGGTTAAGCTCAACTGCTTATGTTATGGTGTAATAATAATAAATTTCTTTTCTGGAGGGTTAACAACCTAAGTTTGCAGACCAAAACTTAGAGAAAAAGAAGGGCTGCAAGGACAGCCAATATTTTGGCCCTAGCCTTTCAAGATCAGTGAAGACTCAGGACATAGGAGAACCTGTATTGTAATATCCTATAACTCAGTGATATCCCAAATTTTCTGATCAAGGAGATTATGGGGCCACAGAGGGACGTGATCAGTGATGTATAGTGTGCCTAAGGAGAGTCATATGGAGAGAAAACATTCTCTCTGACTTTCACAGAGAGCAAATTGGTCAAGCAATGGCTGTGACTCACCCACATAGATGACCCTGAAAAAGGATCTACAAACTGCGGTACAAGGTTTCAGGGTAAATCCTAAGAGGACTTGACTAACCTCATCAGATACAAAAGTTATCTTTCTTGTTATATAGGTCTTGTTTTATCTTCATCTTAATCATCGAGCATAAAAGTATAAAAATGAAGTATAAAAAGTGAAGCCATATTAATAAGCTGAGCTGTAAAAGGCTCAAGTCAATAATTTCTGACATTGCCAGTCCTACGGAAAACCTGCCACTATAATGGACTACTGGACTATATTGGAATATTTTGCTGAATTCACACACCTACAATATTTAAATGACAATGGAATGCCCTTCTCTGACAAAACTAAACAACAAAAGGTTATACAAATGAAAAACCATTTTTGTATCTGTATATTCAGAAGTTAGGATAGATATACAGCTAGTTTCTCTTGATTAAATGAATAGAAAGATTTGTACTAACAGTGTTTGTAGACAGGATATCATGTCTGCATCTTGTACTATGAATAACCCTAAGACAACAATATGCAATGTATTAATTATTAAAACTGTCCTACTAATCTGTTTTGAAACTGTATCATTACTATTTGTATCTCAGTAAAATTATTTTTAAAAAAAGAAAAATATAGAAGGGAATCAGGAAAGGGGAAAAGGGAGGAAGTATAGGGAGGAGGAAACTAATTGAAAATAATGAAGATATGCTGTATCTGTACATTTATTTCCCAAATGAATATAACTATAATGTATTGCAAACAAAAATGAATAATAATTTAAAAAGAGTATTCAAAAAATACTGAATACCAACCTCTCTCTTAAGTTATTTTCCTCAAATAGATAATAAGAACTCTATAACCCACTTCATCTCTCCTTTGATCACTGGTAGTATTTGTTTTAATCTTTCTTCTTATTCCATTTTAGGATTACCATTTCGTGGGTTTTTTGTTGTTGTTTTTGTCTTATGCCAGTATGCATTTTTTTTTTTTTTTTGAAGAACCAGGGATTGAACTCAGGCCCTTGCACTTGGAAAGGAAGCACCTATTCTACTGAGCCATTTCCCTGGCTCCCACGCATATTTTGTTAAAAAGACAAATTATGTTTAGAAATAGAAAGTTGATAAAGATGAATGAGTGGTTGGACGAATGGATAGATAGAAGGCACAAAGCAAGATAAAGAGAAAAAAAGGAAGAAAATAATTGCTTTGAAATGGAAAACACCAAAAACAGTTGGATGTCAAGGTGCATCCAGTTCCCTATAAATGACTCGTGTTTATTTTCCTTTATGGCAGACTAGTATTCCATGGTGTGCAAATATCATACTATCTTTATCCATCCATCTATTTGATGGACATGGCAAAAGAGAAATGAAAGACAGACATTAGGAAAGAGGGATATAGATCCTCCTCAAATAGGAAGGAGATCAGGAGAGAAGGAAGGATGGGATGAAAAAGAAATGAAGATGTGTTGTGTACACAGGCTGATTCCACACAGGAATGAAAACTCTGTAATGGAAACATGTATAGTACTAATAAAAATAGAAACAATTGGGTGGCTCCCAGTAGAACTTTTCAAAACTTTACAGGAAATACATTTAAATACATTATTTTTTATTTCAGAGGAAAAACGATCCTTATGCTCTTGCATCCCTGGTGTCCTTTGAAGTGCAGAAAATGCCTTACAGAGATCAGCCAGCAAAACTTCCAGAAGGAGGCATAGCTGTGAGTATTTCTTCAAAATCCAAAAAGATAAATGGAATATAAATGAAGTATTTTTTTACCTACGATCCAACATGTACTTTGTTTAACTTGATACAATGTAAATTTTCATTTCATTCTGGCCTTTCAGGCTAATGTCTTTGGACTTAGTTTTTAAACTTTTCTTCTAATATCTAGCTAAAACCTGATGCAGCAGGACTCAGACCAGTCAGCAGTATTTAATTAAACCATTTTGACCCAGAGAAGTCCAGAGAGCAATGAACACTGTACAATTTTTTTTTTAATTTTAATGACAACATGGTGAATCGAGTGCAGAAGAAAGAAACTTCCTCAGGGGAAGTTGGTCTAGACTGGCTGGTGAGCTTCCCAAACTTATCCTTTCTGTCTGAGGAACCACAAATGTGATTGCAAGAAATATAAACATTCACTATGAACTCTCCTTAAATGAAATGTCATGTTTTAAAAATCTAAGGCTATTAAATCTCACTGACACCCACCCCTCTGTTATAGAATAACTTCCCTCCTCAGTGATGTGCCCAGGCCATGCATAGGGGAAGTGTGAAGAGGGTCAGCGGCCACTGTTACAAGCACTCGGCTTTTCTAATTATATGCAGTTATCAGAAACCTCTGGAAAATAACATTAAGAGGGACTTTAATCCCTTGGTCATCCCATTGATATTCATATCCCCCAACTGGAACTCCTGGTCTTTGTTATTCAACGTATGGTTTGCAAAAGAGCAGAATCTTCAGAATCAAGAGGGAGAGGATGAGCAATACAGAAACAGGCCTCATTCCAGACCAGCTGGTTCCAAATCTGCATTTTATCAAAATCATCAGTGCATCCATATGCACAGTCACGTTTGAGAAGCACTGCTTTCTAGGTGGTGTATGAGCTGATCCTGCCGCCTTGGCAATTTAGGTCTTTAGTCTTCATTATAATAATCTTTGCAACCTTATCTACTTTGAATGATTTAACCTAATCTATAGACTAGTGATTGTCAGCTTTGAGCACTCAACATAATCGTCACTCTTGCACAACATATACACATACACACACGCTAGGAAGACCTCAGCTGAGGTACCCTAACTTAGAGGCCCTGTTGCCGTGCTATAAAAGCCTTATAAGAGCACAGTTAATATTGAAACCAAGTGTCTTAGGCATCATGTGGGAGACACCCAAAACTGAAAGGAGGGGAGGTTTATTTGGGGCTATAGATTTTAGAGGGGTTCAGTCCATAGCCCTCTGGCTCTGAGGTAAAAAGAGCATAGTAGAAGGCCCTGGTGGAGGAAATCTATTCAACCTATGGCATCCAGGAACCAGAGAGAGAAAAGAGTAGAGATTAAATATATTTTTCCAGGTTCTGCCTCCAGTAACCCACCTCTCAGTACACCCCACCTTCTAACAACATATTCTTGCTATAAACTCATCTGTGGATTAAACCACTAATTCATAGAGCACACCCATCATCTAATTACTTTCCAAAAGCCCCACCTTTGCTCATGAGAATTTGCAGGCACATGTGAGAGATAAACTATACCAGACTGTGGAGCCTACCCACTGGATGTAATTATTAAGAAGATTTTTTTAATTAAATCTATTGAGAAAAAAATAGTAATGAGACAGTTTTAAAACAGGTTAGTAGGAAATTAAGAAGATTAATAAAGTTCTGTACATAAAACACTAACACTGTACCTGTACAAAGGAAGTCTCAATAAATTCTGATAATCTTCTTAAATGTCGCACCTTCTCCAGTTAAATCCAGTTAATCCACATTGGAAATGACAATTAAGATTTGTACAACATATACCTAAACTAGTATGGCCATATCCTCTTCATTTAGATCACTCTTTTTCTCATGAGCTGTCTGCTACAGATTGGATTTATGATCAACCCAGAAATCAGAGGCTTTGGGATTTTAATATGGAGTATTCATCCAAAGAGGTTCAAAGGCTTGTTGCTCTAAGAGAGACAAATCCAGGCCCTTTGGCTTTCTCTGAGCACATGTTTCATAACAGAAACACATGTTACAGTGGATTCCAAGAAAAGGAACAAGATTGTCTGTTTCTATACGGGCCACAGGTGATGGCCTGCTGCTCTCAACTATCTCAAAAGATCTACAGAATGCTCAAATGCTTCCTTCCTCCACCTGCACCACCCATTATATTACTGAAAAAAAATCTGTTATCTAATGTATATGATTTACTGCTCCATGTATGTAAAGATTATTGGAAAAACATTTAGGAGTGGAAGAGTTTTCACATCTCCCAGTGTTTAACTGGAGAAGATGTTACCAGGAGAAAATTATCTGTGTAAAACAGGGGAACAGTTTTTCTGTGGCTTGATTTGATAGAAGTCTGGTTGGAGTAGGCAGAGGTTTTATAGCAAGGGCTTCTCAAAGGTTGTGTCATTTTGTTCTGAAAGAATGCTAGCAAAAGAGAAAAGCTGTAAAGTAATAGCATCAGTTGAAAAGGCAGTTTCAGGTGTTCTCAGAGTTCCAATTGGCCACACAGGAAATTCTTTATAATAAAAAAAAATCGTATGTGCTCGTTTTCTTAGACTCCTGTATGAGATGATTAGTTTGATGGTACTTCATTCTCAACATGGTTATAACTCAGCCATCACCGGAGACCCAAGTGAGCTTCATACATGGAAAAGTAGTTTCCATCTTCTACTTGCATAGCATATGTGCTTATAACAAATGAACTCCTGTGACATGACATTTGTCCTGCTCAGAGGTGAAACAAAAGCTGTGTGATTCAGAGGGATATGAGTGAACCCTCAATTATGGCAGCACAACAAAGAAGAAATGATCCAACAATGTGAACAATCTTTTGGCTCACCAATGAACCTTGGCAGTTGCATGCCATGCAGATATTATCTAACTCTATGTTTTATATTTGGAAGAAAGTAACAATGCCTAGTATAATTCCAAAGGTGGTTCTCATAAAGTACTTCATGGAAATCCTTATTTAAAAAGCCATATGTAAACTGTAAATCCATTTGGGTTACAGAATTGTAGCAACATTTTGATTCCTGAAAATGGAATTCTTGTATGAAATGATTGGAGTACAAATTTATTGTAGGAACTAATCTCAGAAGAACTCTTTAAAGGTTACTAAGTATGTATCCAGTTGATCTACTGTGTGTTACTATTTTGTTTAAATGACACTACAGGTAGGATGTCTTTGTACAATTATTTAAACATTCTTGTGACCTCAGCAAAGTATGTTTACAGAAGATTTTATGATATATAAAGATGTCAACATTAATTACAGTTGCAAAGACAAGGAAGCTTTTTTCCCCTACCTTGTTATTTTTTGTCAAAATATACAAAAACATATCATAAATGTCAGTGATAAAATGTAGGCACATTAAAAGTTTATTTATGGCCTTTCAGCCATAATAAAGAATAACAAGATTTATGGTACAGTGAAGGTAAGATTAAATGTTCCCTAATTAAGGCCACTTTAAGAAAATCTAAACTGTTTACAATTTAAGAATTTCACTCCCTGAGATTGTAGATAGTGATAATAACTATTTGAGTTATTCAAATTTTATGCTATTTCTTTCAATAGGTACAAATTTCTGCTAATCAAATTTGCATTAAAACACATTATTGATTAATTGACATGAAAATGCATTTTCCCCTAAATTCAGTTACTGAGTCTGCTCTTCTCTTAAAAAGAAGTTGAAATATTGAGTCACAAGCTCTTATTTTGCAAAGAAACTTTCAGTATTACATGCATTCTATCTTCTACCTTGAGGCACTTTTGTGAGGAAAGAATTTTATAAGGAAGAATTTAGTAATTCCACTAATATCCTTATTATGTGAAATTATACAAAATGCTATGGAGCTGTGCACTCCAGTATGATACCTGCGAGTCATATGTAGACATTTTAGTTCTTAAGGATCTAAAGACCTCAACTGAAAGTTTCATTTCTCTTTAACTCATTGAAATGAAAATTGAAATACTGAAGTATATAAAATATTCTATTAAACAGAGCTTTATTGCTTTTATAAAACATTTCATTATTTCCATTGAAATTTTAGCAAATATTATATGTTGCCAATTCAAAATGCACACTGGAATCTAGAGATAGCAAAACAGTATATAAAAACCTTTACAAATTTTGTAGCAAATTATAAATATTTTATATCAATTACCCACCAAAATAATGTTCACAATTAATAGGTAACAGTTTGGTATTAAATAAACTATGTTGTTAAATTTAATCAGCATGTTTACTGTTAGTCTAGTAACAAAACGCCTAAATAATGATAGAGAGACACCAGAGCAAAAGAAGTTCTCTGCAGTCAGACTCATTTTGAACTGAAATTGCAGCACACGGGCTGACTCTGTACCACACGGGTCCTAAAGGTGGAAATCCTTAGTAGGAAGAGAGGAGAGACGCCCTGAGTGTGTGTAGCTTTGAAGATAAGCATCTCTCCCCCGAGGGAGTTACATAGGCTGACTTGCAAGAACTGTATATGGCATGCATGATCAGAACACTGGAAAGTACTCAGGGATGTATACAGTACTTTTTTAAAATGACTCTGATGTTAACCAAACCAGGCTGGCAACTGTTTTGATAATGAGAATTTCAGAATCTTGGCACTGAAAAAGAATTTCAGAATTTTTGAATCACTGCATAATAACCATCTCCTCACAGACTATTTTAAGCCCTTGTTGCCAAAACCTCTGGCAGCAAATATAAACAAAAATCAAGTAGGTTTTGTAACTGTCTCTATAAAATCATTACTTTCTTTAAGGGACCCTTTTACAAATATGCTGGCAATTTCTTGTTTTAATTAATTGTTTTCGTTATTATTTTACAAAACCCACTATCATTCTTAGCTCTTTGTAAGTGGCCTTCTTGGCTTGATTCTACAGATAGACCAGTTCTATAGGCAATGCATCAAATCTGCAGCATGCGTGTGGCAAAGCCACCAGGAGAGAACGCAGCGGGCATCCACTCATTCCATTCATTTTCTTTGTATTAAACTAGCAGCATTGGAGGTGTCTGTGTCCCTTATTTCAGCTCCTTTGGCATTTCTTTTTTTATTGAAGAACAAATAGCAATGAGACAGGTTCAAGGCAAATTAACAGGACAGATTCAATAAATTAATACATTGCAAACTGTTTTCATAATGTTTTGGTATCTTAAAAGGTGCATACATGATACTTACAGACATTATTATAGCAGATGTCTCTAATCAGTGAATTAAGAGAGTGTAGCTATTTACTTATCTTATTTTTTATACCTGAGTTATATCACAAATTCAATAATTAGTACTTTCTACCTTATTTTCCTAGTGGTTGTTCATAGTACTAGAGGCCGACAAAATCAAGATTATTGTCTAATTTTAAAATGAAATAATAGATGACTTAAGAGTTGCAGCAGATAAATCAGGAGCGTAAAGGTTCAGAAGTATCTGTCTTACCTGAATTTCTTATTACATAAATATAACAAACTAACAGATGGATTAAAAGTGTGTGGCTTCTCTGGTATACTTAGAATAGAAGAGAAGGAAACTTTTCATTAATATAACTCAAACTTTCCATGACTGCAGATTTCTCTCTCCTGGGTAATTATATCTGCTCTGTAAGTAACAGATCACTATTGTCCCTCTCAGTTCCAAATTTCTGAAATTCTCATTACCTAAACCATCAGTCAGCTTCCAGCACAGTTAGGTTTATTTCAAAATACTACTTCCCGTCTCTTCTCTGATTAGTTAGAATATTAGGGTTGAGCAGTGATATAGAGAAATGCAATTAAGTGAACTGAATACACAGATAAATAATTACATCCTAATTTGCTGATGTAGTCATAGACATGCAAAGGATCACTTAAAACAAACTACATGGTCAATAGAATCCTGATAACACTGGCTATTTTGAGTCCTGAAAACAAAATTCTTCAATATGTGAACAATGTGTCTCTCAACATGCAACCGTGGCAAGTTGTGCAATTCCATGATGGAATGTCACACTTTTTACTGATATTTCAGATGAAATAGAGTTAATGTTGGCAAAGAAATAATGAAGGCAAAAGGAGAAATTATCGTGGTGAGGAGGTTAAATTCAGGCCTTCTTGCTATCGTGGACTGACCACTAGGATTTCTGCTCTGTGGATTCCATTGTTTACATGGACAGGATAGTTGTAGCTGGAGAATCTAGTGAATATTGTGCTGCACAGAGGAAGTTAACTAAGATAGGGTGAGAGGGAATAAAATCCACAGCAAGCCCAGAAGAACATCAGCAGAGCAATCCAATCTAGCTAAGAAGGCCAAAGAGGGGTAATGGGAGAAGGTGCTTAAAGCCCAACAGCAGAGTTTAGGTGAGTTCCTGCTAGGATAAGTTTCAGAGGCAGCAACATTAGTCATGATTGCATTCTATCCTGAATGGTATCTTTAGAACTATCTCCTAAAGTTCTTGAGCATATTCCAGGATTGAAAGAGTATCAATTGTGTAGTCACACTTAAAATCAGAAGCACACAGATCAGTCCATGGGAAACAATGCTTGCTACTCTGTTAAGCTAGATATGCCTGAATTGGTAAGTAATGTGTGAGTCCAAGATTACATGTTTTACGCTTTTGTTTGCTAACAGACTTTTAGGAACATGGCAGGGATTCACTTTGATTTTGTATGAAGGTCTACATGTTTCATGCACAAATTCCCAACATACAT
Source organism: Ctenomys sociabilis (assembly GCA_004027165.1). Taxonomy (NCBI): domain Eukaryota; kingdom Metazoa; phylum Chordata; class Mammalia; order Rodentia; family Ctenomyidae; genus Ctenomys; species Ctenomys sociabilis. Next base: position 107,716 of record PVKA01003590.1, read on the forward strand.
GCAGTAGAAGTGCTTCTTTTGCCCACATGGGGAGAGTGGTAAGATTGTTAGATGCCAAGTCTGTTGTGCAGGTGGGAAGAGCTTATTTTCTTCCAGGCTCCTTTGCAGTAGTTGGAAATTGAATGGACTCTAATCTCTACAACATCAGTTCCATACTGTACCTGAAAAGTGGTTTTAGGGTTGAAGGATGCTCCAATGTAACAGGAACATGTTCACTTTGTGCACTAGAATGTCAACTGAAATGGCAACCAGAAGGCAGTTCTGTGGGGAATAATGAGGCTTGGGAGTAGAACAGTACTGCAACAAGAATACACACACTTTAGTAAACTACGCATTTTTAAAAGAAATTGAGGCACGGAAATTTTTAATGGAACAATGAAGAAGATTCCACAAGATGTTTTCAAACAATAAGCATTAGCCACACAGATAAATAACAATAGAGTTGCTGTTCTGGAATTGAATAGATAGTTGCTAGGCAGATGATTTGCAGCAGCATTTTGTGTTCAAGGTGATTATGGACTTTGTGCAAGATTGTGGTCCTG
>PVKA01003591.1:0-71266 GCA_004027165.1 Ctenomys sociabilis
TGGATTGTCCTTATATTCAATGCTTATTGAGCCTAAGCTGCTTGCTACTAGCCTTAGTATTCTCCCCCTGTCATATAAAGTGCAGGGTGTATGATAAGAGCATTGCAGGGAGATCTACGAGGTTTCCTGTTCTCGGAGTCTCCGGAGAGCAAGCTTGGCTGCATATGGGTTGGTGCCCAAGGTCCCATCTCTGTGCAAAAGGCATCGGGCAATGCAATCGGGATTGTAAGGATCACTTGCAATTCCCTGACCTGCAGAGGCCCACATAAAATGGGGTCAAGCCTCTACTCTCACCTGCACAAAATAAAGAAAAAGGGGGAGATGTTGGGAGCGGTGCAAGCAGCGGCTTGGCGCTCTGGGTAACGGCTGGAGTTCGATCCCCTGCCTGCCACGCTGGCCCCGCCCTGGGGCATGCTGAGGCAGCGATGGAGATTGGGCATGGTGACACGCACCTGTAATCCCAGCACTTGGGAGGCTGAAAACAGGGGAATTGCAATGAGTCTTATACCAGTCTAGGCATGGTGGCACATGCCTGTAATCCCAGTGCCAGGGAGGCTGAAAACAGGAGGATCAGTATGAATTTGAGCTGCACAGTAAGACCCTGTACCAAATAGATATATGGGGGAAAAAAGCTATAAATATATAGATAGATAGATATGTGTGTGTGCATATATATATATATATATATATATATATATATATATGTATATGACACTTCCTTAAGATCATGAAGTTCAGGAAACCCAAAAACGCATAGGTCACACTAGCCAACTGAACATGGCTTATTGACTGAGGCAGCTATAAGAATGTTTAGTGAAAGAAGAACCACTGGCTGCTACCAGAAAGAAAAATCAGTATCAATAAAGGCAACTCATAGAATCCAGCATATTGCCTATGTGGAAACCACAACTGCTGTCTCTGAAACCCCAGTGCCAACCCTAACTCAGTAGCAGACTTCTTCCCAATTTTGTTTCTGTATCTGTTATACCTAACTCTCATTCTAGATGCTGTGTCCTCTGTAATATTAATGAATTATGTGACAGTAGCCTTCTGTTCTGTAATAAATTATGATGATCTCCAAAATATAATTTCTCAATGGGTAATTATATAACCCTTCAAATTTATCCTAATTATCAGAAATACAAATTTATAGCTCCTGAAATATGAATAACCAGTAACCATGATTAAGGAATGAATTTTGATGCTGGGTTGAAATAGCTCTTGACTGTCAGTTAAAGAGAGTATGGCCTAGTTAGTGATCAATCTGTGACCCACAGAGAAATTTTAAATTAATTAGAAAAAAATACCTATTAACGCATGTCTCTAATTTTGTATTATTTTTATCCAAACTTTACTTCAAAAATGAACTTAATACACTGATTTGAATCAAAATAATACCTTATCTTGATAGTATCTCATAGCACTGTCAAGTGAATTAAATAACAGAAAAAGATATCTAGGACACATTCTTTTGGAAACATTCCTAAAGATACTAAGAAAAGGTCCACTTCTGAACAAAAAAACAGATACAAATGCAGTCCTGCTCAATTCCTCACAGAAAAGTCTTTACATACTATAAGCAAAGAATCACATTTAGGGTTGGAGTTTATAAATACTCAAGGAAACAACATTGAGGTCATAAATATTTCACTAAAGAGAAGTAATCAAAAAAGTGACCTACCAGGATCATGACCCTTAGGTTTTGTAAGACCAACAGGGATCATTCTTGCAGTTCCCTTGTGAGAGAAGAACACCCCAAGAGCAAAACACTGAACCAAATATTCATATTTCCAAACTTACAGATACTTTATCGATACTTACTTTAAATATTTAAACACATTTGTCATTTACATCCATTTCATAAGCTTTAGCAATAAAATTATTTATAAAATCTAGGTTAATAATAAAAGTTCTAGTTTTTCCTACGGCAAAGGAATTCATTTCATTTTCTAGAAAATCTCTTTACATTTTAAAAGAAAAGTGCTAACTACAACTAGGCAATGAAAATGTAGCATGATAAAACTTTTTTCACAGTTGAACACTGGTTAAAATAGATTAACCTATTATAGGAATTAAAAACTGAAAAGCGGACTCCAGAGCAAGATGATTTGTATGATTTGCTACACACAGTCTTTAAAAAAAATTGCCCACCAAGGTCCCTCCCTAAATACAGCATTTGATTAAAAAAAAAAAAAAAATAATCCCACCATATATATACTTTAAGAACTTGAAGATTAGAAACAGAAAGATTCAGGTAAATCACGTAATATTTGTCATATTACAATATAACCATTTTCAAGTAAGATAACATTCCATGGCAGTCAATCTTGTTTAAAAAGCAATTTCCAATGATGGGCTGGCCCATCAGACTCACTATGAGAACACTCTGCCTCAATTTTCTGTCTTACCATAGATTACAACAGGTGCTTACACTGCTTCTAATTAGCAGGATGAAAACCACTACTATACCTAGAATATAACAGACAGCAGTGTATGACACAACCCTTCAATATGCAGGAAGGAAAAAAAAATCACTGAGAATCAACTTTTTTTTTTTTTTTTTTTTTTTTTTGTCTTTTTGAGACAGGGTCTCACACTGCAGTTCAGGGTGGCCTTAAGCTCACTTTGTAGCTAAGGCTGGCCTCAAACTCACAACAATCCTCCTGTCTCAGCCTCCCAAGTGCTGGGATTACAGGCCTGCCACCACGCCTGGCTAAAATCAACTATTTTAACAGAAGAATTTGGAAAAACTAAAGAAAAAAATTAGATGAAACTAAGAAATAGCCTAAAGCAAAAATTGAACTTGCTTGCTTTCTTTTGTCTATTTTGTAATATGAGTAGCATTACATCTATGCACTTACAACCAAGTCAGAAATACCTTTAAATACCTGTTGAGTTGATTTCCCATGAATAAAACCAGTCCCCAGAGAAGGTAGCATTATTCATTTCTACTCCTACCATAGAGACTTATTGCCACAGAAGAACACATTTTATGCTTATCTGTGCAGAAGTTTCCCTGAAACATAATTGCATTTCCCTATTGTCCAATTCAGAGGAAATTTGCTACCATATATTAAACTTGACAATGCAGTATTGTTCTTTCCTACTAGTTAACAATAATGCTCTCAGTTTTTCTTGAATAAATTAAACAGCAAAGAATTCCACTATTAATAAGGTAATTAACCTAAAACAATTAATGAGCTACCCAAATACATGCTTATTGCTCCATCTTTCAAATATATCATTAATCACAAAAATCCTGTACATGCAAAAATGTCTAAATTTATTGTCTAAATGAAAGCACTAGAAATCTTTATCGGAGAAGATTCATCCTTGTGCTCAAGCAATTAGTTTCCAATTAACAAGCACATAATGATGACTATACTTGTGTAAAAAGCAAACAAGCCATCAATCACAACATGGGACTTATGTGACAAGTTAGTATAGTGCAAATATATCTAAAACAATCATTACAGGAAAAAGACAACATTAGTCTTCTTATGATAGTATATACTCATTATAGGAAACACAACAAAATCAACTTAACTGGCTTTCCAAGAGTTTAAAAACATTTTGCAAGAGTAGGCAAAATCCAAGGGAAGGAAAAACATTTGAGAGAGAATTGGCAAAGCATTAATTTAAAAATTCACTTTATGCCAGAATTCTAATGTGTCTTTCCTTCTTATATCTCCGTACAATCTAAACATAAACTGGCACATCTTTGGAAGGGCATTTCTGAACTGCCTAACAGACTTCTAAGTAAATCCACACATTCTTTAATCCAGCGATTCCTTTCCCAGGAACCCTACAAGATTACACAAAAATGTGTACAATAATGGTCACTAATACAGTCTTTATAACATCAAAGAAAAACCTGGAAACATCCATACTAAGGAATACTGCATAACTGTTCAAAAGAAACAGAGCTACACAGTTATATGGAAAGTGATATGACCAAGTGAAACAGGATGTATATTTACAGTATTCCAATAATTCCAATTGTTTAAAACAATCATATGCACAAAGAAACTGTTCAAAATGTTAACTTACTGGAGGACTGAAAAGGGTTTTCAGTGTTATTTTTTTTAAATAATGAGCATTTATTAGTTTAAAATAGACTATGCTTAAAATTCATATTTCCATACAAATAGAATCTATGGCCTAAGTTTAGCAAGTCCCTGTTGAATTCATGTCCTGATTTCTTCCCTCTCTGACCTAAAGCTTCTGAATTCAATAAAATGTAACCTACATCAGTTACTTGGCAGTCTATTCAATAAACTAGCCTAAATTGAAACTATAAGATAAAAAAAGCGGTTTTAAAATTAAAGCTGTTCACAATATTATCTCATTTATCTTATATCTGCACTCCCAAAAACTGCATTCCCTAAAGAATAGATAAGAAAAATGCAAGTATGTCTAAACATTCTCACATGCTGTATAGCACCCGCCTGTCCATTACTATATTCTCGATATCGCCCAAGCATCTGGTCCACTTGTCTCAAGTTCCGACTGGTGTCCTTGAGGGGAAAAAAAAAAAAACTCTATTAATTATTTCAAACACTATTTTTTCCAACCAAGCTGAGTAATATGTCAAAGAGCTAAGTCAACAGTGTATAAAATGTACAAGGTATAACACACTTAAGTTGGCTATCAATGTATTTCCTATCAAATAAATCTTAATATCACTTTAAGAAAAACTGAAATCTATCTGCAGTTTACTCCTATGAAATCTAAAGCATATAAATTTTGATCCAAGATATTAAAGTACATGACAGTAAAAACACAAATTACACACCCTCTATACATAAAGGTAATTCAAAAAAAAGCAAATCTAATAGATTTTGTATAACAGAAGCAAATCATTAGGATCAATGTTACTTCAAATATGTATTACTTTACCTCAAAACTTGCTTATGGGCAAAGAAGCAAAACTATGTGATAACCTTTAGCTATGAAGAATGAATTTAGCCCTCTACAAAAAAATGTTTTCCACCTAAATATGCTAGCTTACTAATATGTCTCATTGGTGGGAAGTAAAAGTATTCCATTGTTGCAAGTTTAACAAAAATAGAGGGCTGGGGGGATAGCTCAGTCAAATAAGTGCTTGCCTGGCGAGTACAAAAGCCTGAGTTTAATCCCTGGTCCCACCAAAAAAAAAAAAAAAAAGGTTCATTAAGAATAAACTTGTTTATTTTTAAATCAAACTGTACCTTTGCTAGCAGAAATTACTCTTTTTCATCCCAACCTATGTATTCAAAGCACTTAACAGTCAAGATCCATGTTTATCCAGTATAAGGTAAAAATAAGGAATGAATGAATAGGAAAAAGTTCAGCTTTCTCATTTTCTTTTTCCTACTGTGACCGTTCTGCTCTCCCTCACTCTTCCCAAGCTCTTCATAGTGAAGATACACACTGCCTCTGTTCAAACATCCCCACCATCAGTCTCCAGACCAAGGTGGTATCTTTGTGTGTATGACTCATCTATAAATAATCTATTTCTCCAAACTTGTCTAAAGATACATGTACAGAGGAAGCTAAACTATGTTAATTCTGTAGAATATAAAATATTGTATAAGTATTTTACTTTGTAATACTGTTTCAGGGACAGGGAGATTGCTCAGAGGTCTAAGTGTATGCCTGCAAAGCACAAGGACCCCTGGATTTGATCCTCATGCCATGCCAGCCCCTGGACCCTGGGCACACTGTGCCAGTCATCATCCAAACCAGGCATGGTAGCATACGCCTATAACTCCAGCACTGGAGAGGCTGAAACAGGAGGATTACTATGAGTGTGAGCTGTGTAGCAAGAGCCTGTACCAAATAAATAATTTTTTTTTAATTTTAAATAAAAGAATATTGTTTCATCCCAAAACATCCTCAACAACCTCAAAGATTTCACATTATCTTTACAATAGGCAGACTGGCTCTTAGGGAATTCTGGGTCCCAATCCCCAGAACCTGTGTACATGTACTTTACATAGCAAAAGGGATTTTATGGATAGGATTAAAGATTTTGGGATACGAGATTCTCTTAGATTTCTGAGTGTACCAAATGAAATCACAAGCATCCTTAAAAGAGTAATGGGGGCCTGGGGACCATAACTCAATGGGAGAACATTTTCTTAGTATGCATGAGGCCCTGTGTTCTATCCCCAGCATTGCAGGGAAGGGAAGGGGTCAAGGTAGGGAAGGAAGAGGTACTGGGTATACAGTATAAGGAGAATTCAATCCACTCTTTCTTTTTTTTTGGTGGAACCAGAGATTGAGCTCAGGTCCTTGCGCTTGCCAGAGGAGCACTTATTCTACTGAGCCATCTTCCCGGCCCCAATCCACCCTTTCTGACTCTGGGAAGGGAAGCACATGGCAAGAAATGTAGAAAGACTCTAAAAGCTGGAAAAGACAAGGGAACATATCTTCACTGACTCTGACCTACAGAACTACATGATCATATGTTTTGTTGTCTTATGGTAATGTGTTATAGTAATAAGAAAACTAAGACATTGAAACTATTACACAACTCAAACCATTTAAAATCTATTAAATGCAACCATTAATCTATTAACTAACCTGTAAAGTACTTGTTATAGCGTTGACTTTCTCTGTGATGCCTACTGTAGGGTGACTCTGAGTTTCCCTGTGACCCGATCTGGAAGTCCATGGACTCAATCGGTCACAATATCGGAAGTGCTCTGAATCACTAGATGATTCTGCCATCGATGTACACAAATCCTTAAAAATAAAACCAACTAAAGATCAATCAAGTAGTAAAAAAGCTCAAAAGTAAGAGAGTATTCATTTAGTATTTGTAATTTTTAGGTATTAACTGCATTAGTCCTCCAACATATAATTTCTACACACACATCTTCAAAAATCAGAAACTGCCTCCCCCATATAATTCTCCCTCTTTTGTTTCCTCTATTTTAAAAAATAAAACAATTCCTTAGGTACAGTTTTAATCATGTTTATAATTACAAGTAACTCCTCACATGTGTGCAATGCTTCCACATTTTAAAAGCACCTACATTTACAGTGCATCTCACTTAATCTTACCACAAATCTAAAGAGTAAATGAGAAAAACAGACATTCTCTGAACACCTGCAATTATCTTATTGGTCTGATGTTCATTCTATGAAGTAAGAACATAAGTGCCCTGAAATGTAAAAATTCTACAGATGTATAATACACAGTCTGTAAGAAACTTCCATTCAGGGTACAGTGAAAGCTATCATGCATTTTCATTTAAAAACTAGAATTACACAAATAATGCAATAGAAGAACGAATTTTACAAAAATTCATTTATAAGATGACATCTTCAAAATCACCAACAAAATAGAAAGCCAAACAGCCATAGTATAATTTCATCAATGGAAAACTTACAAAATATGCTTTTCTGCTCTTTATTTCAATTAACTATTTAATACATAAGAAAATTATTTCATGTAAAAAATCTCAAGTTTCAAAAACCTATTAATAAAGGAGAATAAATACATTTAGAAAAAGCATCAGAGATGCTCAACTAATCAAAAGTAAAAGTTTAGTGAGTATTATTCTTTTTTTTTTTTTTTTTCAGTACCGGGGATTGAACTCAGGACCCTACGCTTACCAAGCAAGAGCTTATTCTACTGAGCTATCTCCCCAGTCCCATAGTGAGTATTCTAACATTAAGTTCATATAAACTTATAAAATCCTTCACTTCTGGCTTGTTAAGTACAGTACAATAAAACTGTTCTTCAATGACAGAATATTCTGGAATCTTTAGAATCGTATTACCTGGTGGAAGCACATGACTTATATATCTAAAAAGAAGACAAAAGGAACATGCTAAATGTGTAGACACCAGAACATTTAACAAAAGCAATTATGTTTTCATGATATAAAATAAAACTATATAAAGAAACAAACAAGGATACTTGCTGTGAGTTCAGGTTTTTCAAAACAAAGTATAGCCTATTCTGGCTGCAGCAGAAAATAAAACAGTGGAATACTCAATTTTTCATACCAGCTGAGAGAGGGTTAGAGAACATTCCACTGAACACCCGTGCTTGTTTCTGTGTCCATAGCTCTCAATTTCTTCTGCACCTATTTTCTGTTGATGTTACCCCTTTCTTAGTACAAAGGAATGGAGCCCATGATATACAGGAACCAGAAAGTAAAGCTAAAACAACTATGTGACTTGGCTTTTCCCAATTCACTATTATTTAAATCTAAAGGAATAAAGATAATGCTAAAGCAAATCTTACATATAAAGTCTGCATTTAAAATTTAGGAAATCAATTCTGCATATATCTCATAACCTTTCAGCTAAAGTTCAAATAGAGCATTTTTCTATTAGTGAAAGCAGAAAAAAAAACATTTTATGAAAATCTGCTATTCTGCTTATATAGATAATCCAATTTAATTCTCATAACAACTTAAGAAAGTGAGCACTTTTAATCCCTAATTTATAGAGGATGCGGAGGCTAAAAGATGTTAAATAACCTATACAACTCCACACCATGACTATAAATAGTAGACTCTGGACTCAGTCAGTCTTCTCTATCTCTAATACTTCGTTCATTCCACTTGATCCTGCTGTCTATTACACACTCTATGGCCAATTCTACAATTAATAAAAATTGATAAAGCCTTACATGTGTCTATAATCTCAACTCCCTCTCATTTCATATCATCTCCTTAATGTAAAAATATCACAGAAAGGAAGGAGTAGCTATCAAATAGTAGTAAGAAATCCTAACTAGGCACCAGAAAAAAATAAAACTAAATGACATGTCTATGCTATATTTAATAGAGTCCTGAAAACAAATCAAATCATTGGCCTCAGCATCAAAAGTTAGGTTTCCTGATTCAAGTATAGAAACACACACTGAACAATAATATGCCATTCTAGCCTACTGGTTTCCATTAAATATTATCCATCTACAGCCCAGCTGCAGGGGAAAGAGCATTCACATTCCTCTAATGAGCACGTATAAACAGACGGAACTCATCTGGGCACCAGCACAGTTTGTGCAGAGGCCTTTAAATGTGATATAATCTATTTGTTGCTTCCTGGTATCATTTCTTGTGCAATTACAATTCTGTTCAGAAAGATTTTGCCTATATCTATATCTTCAAGAATTTAACAAATTTTTACGAAAACAATGTGCAATGTATAAATTGTTGAATCTGTCCTAGTGACTTGATTTGGACTGTCTCACTGCTACTTGTTCTTCAATAAAAAATAAATAAGTAAAAATAAAAACAAAAGCACAAAGCAGAAAAAGAATTTAACAAATTTTATCTTCCAGTAGAGTCAACACACACACACACACACACACACACACACACACACACACCTTTGATCTATTTGATTTGATTTGATGTGATCTGATTTGATTTGAGTACAGATTCAGAGATTGGGTTCTTTGATTATTCTTTTGCACATGGATACTCACTTTTCCTAGCACTGTTTATTAAAAAGACTATCTCTTTGGCAGAGTATATTTAAGGTTCTTTTCTCAAAAATTAGATAGCTGAAGGTACCTGGGATTGTTTCCGGATCCTCATTTCTATTCCATTGACCAACACATCTGTATTTGTGCCAATACCATGCTGCTTTTATCACTGTAGTTTGTTTGGTTGTTTTTTTTTTTTTTTTTTTTTTTGTCTTTTTGAGACAGGGTCTCACTCTGCAGTTCAGGCTGGCCTTAAGCTCACTTTGTAGCTTAGGCTGGTCTCAAACTCACAACAATCCTCCTGTCTCAGCCTCCCGATCACTGTAGTTTTGTAATACAACTTGCAATTGGAGGAATCAATGCCTCCTGCTTTGTTCTTATTGCTCAGAATGTCTTCGGCTATTTGGATTCTCTTCTAATTACACATACCTTAGAATGCTTTTCTAGTTCTACGAAGAATGCTGATAGTTGGGCCAGCCAGATAGCTCAGCAGACTAAAGCGCCTACCTAGATAGGTGTAGGGAGCAAGGTTCAATTCCTGGTGTGCCGGGCTGGCTCACCCCCAGGGCACACAGAGATGGAGAGGGCAACTGAGACTGGACATGGTGGCACACACCTGTAACCTCAGCACACCTGTAACCTCAGCACCTGTAACCTCAACTGAAAACAAAAGGATCACTACGAGTCTGATCTGTGTAGTGAGACCCTATAGATCCTGTACTAAATATTAAAAAAAAAAAAAAAAAAAAAAAACTGTTGATAGTATTTTCACTGGAATCACATTACATCTATGTGTCATTTTTGCAATAGGTCATTTTGACAATATTGTGCCTATAGGAGATGTCTATCCATTTTGTAGAGACCTCTTCAATCTATTTTTTTCAGAATGCTATACTTCTCATTATAAAAGCCTTTCAAATCCTCAGTTAGGCTGATTCCTAAATATTTGATTGTTTTGAAGATACCATGAATGGGATTGCTTCTTGATCATTCAAGATAGCTCAGGGTCTAAGCACCTACCTGGCAAGCACAAAGACCCAGATTATTTTTTGTTTGGTTCACTGTTGTACGGAAGCACTATTGAATTTTTTATATACTGATATTGTAAACGTGGAAGTAGTTTCCATGAATGGATTAGGCCCTGACAAAAGACAGCAGAGAACCACATTGGTCCCTACTAACAGGATAGGACACAACTGGAAGGTGCTGTCCAAGAGACAGAAAGCGCACCCTCACTAGGACAGAACTACTGCTGCCTACATCTTGGGCTCTTGATTTTCAGAACTGTTGAGAAGTATGAAGACAACAATATGCAATGTGTTAATTATTGTAACTGTCCTACTAACCTGTTTTGAAACTCTCTCATTGCTATTTGTTTCTCAATAAAATTAATAAAAAAATAAAAATTAAAACTAATAGGGCAAAGAAACAACCAACCAATGAGGAGGAAAATGCTAGCTCTACCTGAACATTAATATCTTGAATGCATAAAGAGCTCAAAAAAATTGGACCTCCCAAAATAAAAGACCCAATTAAAACATGTACAATTAAAATGAAGAGAAGAAGGGCTGGGAAGATAGCTCAGTGGTCTAAGCGCCTGCCTGGCAAGCACAAAGACCCAGGTTCAATCCCCAGTACTGCCACATGTCATGCCAGCCACCAAAACCAGGTGTAATGGTGCATGCCTGTAATCCCAACATAGAAGAGGCTAGGACAGGAGGATCATTTTGAGCTACTTAGTGCGATGCTGTAAAAAATAAATAAATGAAAAGGCTTTTTAAAAAAAAATAAAATAGAAACTTCTCAGAAGTATAAATCACCAGCCAGGTATGTGGGCACATGTCTATAATCCCAGCACCCAGGAGGCTGAAGCAAGAGGATCACCATGAGTTCAAACCAGCCTGGGCTACATAATGAGTTCAAGTCTAGTCTAATCTGCATAGCAAGACCTGTCTCAAAAAAGCAAACAATAAAAAGTACAAATGTCTGTTACAGAAATGCAAATCAAAACAAGATTGCATGTTACTCCAAAATGAATGGCTCTCATCAAAGACCCAAAAAACAACAAACTGAGCTCATTGGATGAAAGCATCTGTTTAGGCAGACGAAGGGACTGCCAGCATACAGTGCCCACTCCCAGGGCATGCTCAAAGAGCCACTGAGACTGCACATAATGGATCACACCTATAATCCCAGCACTTAGGAGGTTGAAAAGAGGATAACTATGAGTCCAATCTGTGTAGTGAGATCCTGTAGACCCTGTACTAAATGCATTTAAAAAAAAAAAAATGCTGCAAGATAGTGGGGAAAGAAAACCCCTTCCTACAGCCACTATGGAAATCAATACAGAGTTTTCAAAATTTAAGGAAGAAATTCTATTTGACACAGTCATACATCACCTGAGCATCTTTTCAAAAAAGTAAAAGAAGTGCTCCTATCATTTGTGATGAAACTTTGCTTTATTTTTCTATAAAATAAATTTTAAAAGAGTTAAAGAAGTGATACACACATATTATGTTTATAGCAACACAATTCATAATAGCTAGCGCTGGCCAAATAGCTCAGAGGAGTAAAGGGCCTGCCAGCAAGAACAGGGGCCAGGGCTTCAACCCCTGGGCCTGCCATGTCAGCCCCACTCCCAGGACTCACTGAGGCTGCAATTGAGACTGGACTTGGTGGCACACCTGTAATTTTAGCTCTTAAGAGGCTATAAGCAGCAAATCGCTACAAGTCCAATGTGGTAGTGAAACCCTGAACACCCTGTAGACCCTTCCCTAAAAATATAAAAAAAAAAAAAAATTCACAATAGCTAAATGTTTGGAGCAGCCTATATGCCCATCAACAGATGAATGGATAAAGAAAGTGGAACACTATTCAGCCATACAGAAGGATAAACCTAAGCCATTTGAAGCAAACTAGATGCATTTTAAGACTATAATGCTGGGCCAGCCAGATAGCTCCCTGCTTAGGCAGATGCAGGGGCCAGGGGTTCCATCCTCCAGCATGCTGTGCCAGCCCCGCCCCTGGGGGCATACTGAGAGTGGGTGTGGTGGTGCACACCTGTAATCCCAGGGCGTGGGAGGCTGAGTAAAAGAGTATCACTACAAGTCTGATCTGTGTAGTGAGACCATGTAGACAACACATAAAAAAATGAAAATATTAAGTGAAATAAATCATAAATAGAAGGTTAAATATTATAGCTTCCCCAAAATAAAATTTATACAGAAAAATAAAGGAGAGATGATAGGAAATAGGGAGATATATGAAAAAAGATACAGGGTGACAGAAAGGGGAAAGCAACAGGAAAAGTGAAAGTAAAAATGTGCTGTGCCAACTCACCAAAATGGATATAATTAATGCAAACTGTAAACATAAATGAACAATAAATACAAAAAAACTTAAATAAAAACAGCCTGTAACTGGACACGGTGGCACACATTTGTAATCCCAGCACTTGGGAAAGCTGAGATAAGAAGGTAACAAGTTCAAGCACAGCCTGGGGAACTTTATAAACTGTGTCTCAAAAAAATATAAGTAAAAATTTTTTAAAAGGCCTGGAAATGTAGCTGAGTGTGAAGGCCCTGAGCTGAATTCCTAGCTGGGGGATGGGGGGGCTATACCTTTGATTTAGTAATCATACTTCCAAGAATACCCCTTAAAAAGTCACTTTCGAATGCATTCAAAAATTTACACATACGGATATTTATGGTGGTGAACCACAGGAAAAATAAACAATTTCAAAATACAAATAAGTGACTTAAATACAGAAAAGCAGGGGCATTGCTCAGGGATAAGACATTTAACAACAATTACAAAAAATCCATTCAATGGAACAAAGATGAGCTTCAGAGTCACGAGGTTAACAAACTGACAATGTGGAAAATCAATTTAAAGTTATGTATTCAGCACTCCCTTTACCTCAGTACTTCTGTTTCCTCCCTGGCAACTCTCTGACCTCACTCTAGTCTCTGACATATAGCTGGGCAGGGCTAAATCACCAACCCTCACCAACTGACAAGCTAAAGAAATGAGATCTCAACACCAGTCTCTCTGGTCTCATACTGGAGTATCGACCAACCTCAGCAGCCATTTATCATGATTTTACACACTAAAATGAAACGTAATTTTTTTTAATTATGTTTTATTCTTTCTTTGCAGTTTCCTCAAGGATACTTACTAAACATCTAACTTAAAGAAATGTTGCCAGCACTTCAGGAGCCTGAGACAGAAAGATCACAAGTTCAAGTCCATAGGGGCAATGTTAGTGACTAAGCAAGATTCTCTAAAAATAAAAAAAGAGGTTAGCCAGTGATGGCAAACTTCTTGGAGATGAGTGCCCTAACCCACTTGTTTATCACAAAGTGCTAATGTTCACCTGCACCAGAATACAGAGGTTCTGGTTTTAAAAAAATCAACTAGACATTAACATCTTTTGTCTTAATACAAAACAATATGGATGCCATAGGTTTGCTACTACTGGGCTATGGCATGCAAGGCCTTTCTTAGGATTTAATCCCTAGGGCTGCAAAAAGAAAAAAAAAGTAAAGGACAAAATGAAAAACGGGGGGGAAAAAAACATTTAAAATTCTAAAATGAACTTAAAAATCAAAGGACTAAGCAAGCATATATGAATATGTACAGATACCACTTATTCTACTGCAGAAAACAAATTAAGAATGGGTTCATGAGTGATTTGTAACCAATACTACAATTTGAAGGCCAAAGAAGGATTATTAAGACAAGTTAGAAAGCATTTATGCATGCAGGGAAATTTGTCATTATTATTGTTAAAACATTAAAAAAAGATAAATTGGGTAAGAAATTTAATCATTATAAAATTTGACCCAATATAGTGACAGAAAAGAAAGAATGGTCAAATTTGAAAAACAATTTAAAGAAACTGAATTATCTAATTCTAATTTAAGGTGAGGAAGGCTTTCCTTCAATTGGAGAAAAAGCAGTAATTACTCGTCTGCAGCTCACTTCCCCACCTGCTCATTTCTCACCGGTGGGAAACAGAGGACTGTGCTATCTGCTTTTCAGACCTGAGTTTTTCAAGAGTAGAGGAGAGTTAGATGAGTGACCTTCGGTAAAAGTCTCTGGAATCCTAGAGAAAGCTCTGGATCTGAAGAGCAGATGGAATAATTCTTAGAATTGCTTATTTAGCAGCTCCAAACACATCAATGTTTAAGATATAAACATTGTTTCTGCCTTAATGAACATTCTAGAGAAGACGTATGACCACCAGAGCAAGCAATGAACACTCACCAGCTCACCTCCACTGAAGGAGGATCTATCTATCTAAAACAAATGTCCATATGCAAACCTGAGCACCACGAAGAGAGAGTAAAACTGAATTCAGACCCTATACTAAAAGGATAGGCAGTGAGCCTTTATAAACTCAAGTGCACTTCTTTTATTATTTGACCTAAAAAACCATCAGATTGTCTTCATTATAATGATGTACATTTGTATGTATGAGAGCTGTAATTCATTGATTCTCAAATCTCTTTCCTCAGAGTCAGTTTAAAACAATTAGGATTTGCAAGCTGTTCCATAAAAGATAAGCACCAGCACTGGGGATGATATTTCACAAAGACTGACTAGTGCATGTTAAGTAGCTGATTGCCTCTGCAGCTTCCCAGTGTCTCAGTAGTCCCTATCCAAGGCAACTGTCCTCAAAAAAAAGATGTTCAAGGTAAAAGGTTGATATTTAAAGGAGAAATAGAGAGTGTACTTTAAGCTTAATCACAAAGCAAGCAAAATCAAAGTTCAGAATGTATCTCAATGATTCAAGTACAACTTGAAAACTTTGTCTCATGCTTCAAGAGAAAAAGTCAACAAGCCAAAGAAACATTAGCACACATGAACAATCATCAGCTGTACCTGTCTTCTTCACATCAGTGCTTTTCTATCAGTTCATCTCTTCAAACCTTTTTGGTAAATTCAAAGAAGCTCAGACTCGACTGTGCAGTCCACCATGCAGCTCTACATTAAGTTGATGCATAATGAACTCCATAGGACACAGAATCCAAGAGTCACTTCAGGCAGGTCAGTCACTCATCACTTACTCATTACTACACTAGAAATAAAATCTGAACATAAACAAGTCACTAACCTTAACAGAAGGGAAAACCTTGCAAGGGTATCAGCAATGGTGAGGTAAGCCACCAGATAAACCCTAAGGAGAGTCCAGTCAGGAAACTCTGAAGGATGGGAACTGTGACAAAAGGTTAATCAAGGAAGCAGGATACAGGTAAACACTGTTTAAGAAACTAAGGTCAAATTAAACACTTTTGGGGACTGGCCAAATAGCTTAGCAGATCAGAGCACCTGCAAACAGGCACAGGGGCCAGGGGTTCAATCCCCAAGTCTACTATGCCGGCCCACTAGAGAAGGCAACTACGGCTAGGCATGGTGGCACATGCCTGTAATTCTAGCTCTTGGGAGGCTGTAAATAAGGCGGATCACTACGAGTCCAATCTAGTAGTGAGACCCTGAACACTCTGTCTATAGACACCCTTCCCTAAAAAAATACCAAAAAAAAACTTCCACCACAGCATATTGCTTTCATCTGCTTTTCATATAGTATAGATAGGCTTCTAAAAGAATTTTACTATAGTCTAAAGTGAAAAATATCTCCACTCATATAAAAGAAAAAATAAAACTTAAAGACTCTTGGGTAGAGCACAACACGGCAATAGACACATCCACAGAGACAACATTCTAGAGGCTACTACAGCATAGAGGAACACCTGAGGCAGTGGTGGCAAACCTACAGTGCTCGGGCTTCGGTGGGCTATTCATCATCACTGGCCTAGGCAATGGCTGTGCAAATGAAGTAGATCAGGGATGAATTATAGATGTGGTCAAGACATGGGAGACTCCACAACCTGAACAGACATTTCACAAATCAAGCCAGAAACTTTCACTTCCATTTGCATGTTACTAAGGTTATAAAAATATAAGTGATGCAATACCACTTGCTTACATTTGTAGAAAGGTATAATATTGAACTACATTAAAATAATTGCTATTTACGGTGTTAGTTATAATTGCTATTCATGACTAGTCTCTATATTAAGTGTTTGTGTGTACTAACTCATTTAATCCTCACAATATTATTATCAACCACATTTTACAGAAAACTAAAGCTTACAGAAGTAAAGTAATTTCATAACTGGCAAGAAGTCCATCCCCACCCAGGCTTTTAACTATGATATCGAGACGAAAACAAAATAAGGACAAGTCTAGGACAGGGTAGCCTCCAGTACCCTTTGTTCATGATAAATAGAGAGCCTAAAGAAATTCATGGCCCCTTACCAAGCACTCCAAAAGCTTCTCAACAATTAGAAAAGGACAATGAAGAAACAAGGCTAAAAGGTTTAAAATTAAGAATACAACACATAGAGTGAGCAGTTAAGTGCAAGGGAAAGAAACTTGTAAAAGGAAAACAATACAATAGGAATAAGTATCTGTCAATGATAACTCCAAAGGTAATGGTCCCAATCCCCCAATCAAAAAGATTGGCAGAATGCATCAAAAAACAAAATCTGACATTATACTATATACAAGAAATTAATCCAAAAAATTTTACAGACTAAAAAAATCAAATGATGGAAAACAAGAGTCCATGCAACAAGAACTTGAAAGCAAGCAGGAATGGCTATCCTACTTTTAGACATAAAGGACTTTAAGCCAAAACTGGTGAAGAAATATAGACAGTCACTATATACTGGGTTAAGGAAACAATTCAACAAGAAGAGATAACAAGTATAAATACATGCACAGAATAACAGCACACCTAATTTCATAAAAGAAATACAACTGGATATAAAAGATCATATAAACATCACCACAATTATAGTTGAGGACCTGGATACCACACTGTCCCAAACAAACAGATCAACAAGATTTAAAAAAAAAAGAAAGAAATAGCACAGTTGAACAAAACTTTTATTTTTAATGTATTTTAATACATGGTCCACTACACATATCAGACTCAGTGACCCTGCTGTTTTCAGCCTCCGAAGCGTGAAGTGCACTGGGATTACAGGCGTACACCTCCACACCCAGTCTCAGTTGCCATCTCAGTGCATCCCACTCCCTTAGGAGTTATTCTTGAACTTCTCAAAGTGTTGAGAAGTTTTTAGAGTGCTTGATATGCAATCATGAATTTCTTTAGGTACTCTTTATAATGAAAATGACACATCAGAAAAATTTCTAACTAAAGAACTTCATGATGTACCTCAAGGTCCTAAAATAATAAGAACAATCACAATACAAAGCTAGTACAAGGAAGGAAATTACAAAGGTCAGAGCAAAAATCAATGAAGTTGAAACTCACCAGCTAACACTTAATCTCATAATCAGCATTCTTAATCAAAATGCAGCCCACACACACACACAGAAAGAGAAGGGGGTGGGGGTGAGGAGAGAGAGAGAAGGTAGTATAAATAAAGAGAACTTCAGAAAAAGAAGAGGAGAAAAAGAATAATGGTAGTGGCTAATATGGCAGAAGCTAAAGTAAATAATGTTGGTAACTAAAACATACACAGCTCTCACTGCCTTGTTCTAACCACTATCAGCGTTAACTACTTCAATTCTAATAGTCCTACAAAGTAAATCCTGTTGTCAACCATTTTATAGGCAAGGAAACAGTGTCAGAATGTTGATGTGGACAAACAGGATGAAGCAGAATGCTTCTTTTCATTTATGTGCACAGCTGGGCATGCAGGCACGCACACACACAGATTTCAGACTCTGTGAAAGGAAACTATCGGGCTGAACCCCCAGGCTATGTTTTGTTCCCCTTCCATCAGCAATGCATCCCGACCTAGCACATCTGTGGGAAAGGGCAGAATCGCTGAGCCCAGGGCCACTGAAGCAGGAGGCACACAGGCAAAGATATTTTCTAGAAAAAGCCACACAGCATCTAAAATGCCTGCTTATTCAGACATGAAGAAGAAAGCACTGACTACTCAGATTACACATGTATCAAAAATCAGTACAGTTTTTTTTTTTTTTTTTTTTTTTTTTTTGTCTTTTTGAGACAGGGTCTCACTATGCAGTTCAGGCTGGCCTTAAGCTCACGTTGTAGCTCAGGCTGGTCTCGAACTCACAACAATCCTCCTGCCTCCGCCTCCCGAGTGCTGGGATTACAGGCATGCGCCACCATGCCCGGCTAATCAGTACAGTTTAAAAAAAATTAGTTAATTCCTTCCTTGCCTTACAAGGGCAGATATTCAAGATGCATACTCACAGCTCACAGTACTTCTAAAATAAATGAGGCAGTTAAACAAAACAAAAAGCAAAACAGATCAAATTAAAAGCCACAAAAACTCAAGAAAAAAATGAGCAATGTCGATGCTCTGACAGAGCTTCCACATTAGTCATGCCATTAACTAGAAGGCCAAAATAAAATATTGCTACTGAGAAAAATTTTAAGCAAGCTATCCAGAAAATAAACAGGGCAATGGGTTGCATAATTTGACCTGAATCCTTCACCTCTCCCTATCTACATGGCCGAGGTCCCATGCTGGGCTCAGCTACCCAACCTGCTGGGTCAAAGTTTGATTTGGGATGAAGCAGTGAAACTCACCCGCCTGCAATCTCTCATCTCTCCTACTTGCTCTCTTGAACACCTGCTGCCTATAAAGACAAGCTAAGTCTGCACTGCAAAAGGTGGGGGACACATGGATACCCTGTATCTCAGCCTGGATCAGCAGACCGGCCAACCGACCACTAACAATTGTGTAAGTCTAACCAGGACAAACAAATGGCTTTGCTAACACACTGGCTAAGTATTAAACATTTACTGTAGTATGCCTCTAATAGCTTTATTTGCAGCAAACCCTAAGTAATTAACCATTGGATCACTTTCCAAAAACAGGTGATTTGCTGACATTTTCTCCCAACCCTACTCTATGAAAGCACCAGTGGGTTTTACACTGCAAATAGATGGGATAGTCTTCTAATGAGGGAAAGAAAAAGGACAAATCCAAGTCAGGATGCGAAAAATAAGCTTAAGGACTAATAGTTTTTGAGAAATAATCCAAGGCAATTCTTTTTTACAATGAATTTTTTTATTTTAAAGAAAAAAATAAACAATAACAACAATGGTATAAAATTTCAAAACAAGACTGTAGAAGAGTAACAATGGTGAGTACATCATGTATTTTCTTCAAAGTAGTTGCTCAGATTACAAGATATAGGCATGAACAACTTCAATTTTCCATAAGAAACAAGCTATTTAAATGTATTATAAAATATAATATTTTTCAAAGAAAGTAGAAACCTTGTGATTTTCCTACTGTACAAAACAACACTGGCAATTGTAAGAAAGGAAGGGACAAGGAAGATAGCTCAGCAGCCTAAGCGCTTACTTGGCTAGCCCAAAATCCTGAGTTCAAGCCTGGTAACAAAAAAAAACAGAAAGGGAAATCTTTCCTAAGCCATTTATACCTTAAATTTCCATGCAGCTTCGTATCTTAAAAAGCATTTTCATTAGCATTGTCTCATATTACTTTTATTTCAATCCTATAGAGCTGATACTATTACAACTTTTTTTTTTTGGGGGGGGGGGACCAGGGATTGAACTCAGGCCCTTGCGCTTTCCAGGCAAGCACTTATTCTACTAAGCCACCTCCCACAGACCTTTATTTTCTTAGTGGCCCCACAACTTTTGCCACTAAGAAAATAAAGGGCTGTACAAAGCTTTTGGCCAAGACTATTCTGTTAAAAAAAAATTACAGTAACAGAACTAGAAGCCAAATCTTGTATTTCTAAGATAATGCCTTTACCCAAGATATTCTTAGATGCAAGAATTATATTCCTTCCAATTACATCAGTGAAATGTTTTCTTTTCCTTCCCTCATTTCCCATGATTCATCCTTCACACACCATCTGTCTCTGTCTCTGTCTCTTGTCTGTCTCTCTTCCTCTCTGTCACTCTGCCTCTTTTCTTTCTCTCTCTCTCTCTCTACTTAGGTATTTATTCCCTTAGAACTAAAGCTTTATATGAGATCATTGTTAAATACATAAACCTGTATGGCAGCTATTTTAATACTTTGTGATCCTATGCATTTTAAATTTTATACATTTAAAGTATTCTGGGAAGTGACAACACAAGTTTTTATTATACTTCAGAAAATACATAAGTCAGTGTACTAGTCCACTTTAAAAATTGAGTGAACAACATAGAACTCTTCAGTAAGTCATCTGGATGCCTTTAAAATAATACTTTTGCTTCCCTGGAACAACATGCCATGTGGGTCCTGCCCGGGGCATGCCAAGCAGGCCACCGAGACCTGGCGTGGTGGTGCAAACCTCTAATCCCAGGGCTGGGGTAGCTGAAAATAGGAGGATCACTAAGAGTCTGAGCTGCATAGTGAGACCCTGTATCTTTAAATACATTTTTTAAAAAAAAAGTTTTCTTGTTAAGAATAATTGCAACCTCTTTCAGGTACAAAAGGGTTGCCCATATTCTTAGAAATCATATTCTACAACTTAATTGAAAAAGGAATATTATCTTTTGGAATACAAGAATATAACACATTATGTAGTTCTCTTTCCACCACCCCATTTTTCCTCAATCTTTACAATTCTTTCTTCCTCCACTGCTGTTTTCATCTTACCCTTTTAGATCTTTCTCTAATTCTTTGGAATAAAGAATTTGAAGGAGGGTAGGGATATAGCTCAGTGGTACAGCACCCGCCCAGTAAATGCAAGGTCCTGAGTTTGATTCCTGGTACCAAAAATAAATAAATAAA
Source organism: Ctenomys sociabilis (assembly GCA_004027165.1). Lineage (NCBI taxonomy): Eukaryota > Metazoa > Chordata > Mammalia > Rodentia > Ctenomyidae > Ctenomys > Ctenomys sociabilis. The sequence continues at coordinate 21,208 of PVKA01003591.1, forward strand.
TAAATAAATAAATAAATAAATAAATAAATAAATAAATGGGATGGGGAGATGGCTCAGTGCAATAGGTGCTTCACTGGCAAACGCAAGGGCCTGAGTTCAATCCCTGGTTCTGCCAAACAAAAAAAAAAAAAAAAAAAGAACTTGAAGGGCCAGCCACATAGCTCAGTAGTTTAAAGCGCCTGATTAGGCAGACACAGAGGCCTGCGTGCTGGCCCTGCACCAGGAGCATCTGAGATGGTGATTGAGACTGGGCATGGTGGTACACGCCTGTAATACCAGCACTTGGGAGGCAGAAAAACAGGAAGGATCGCTACAAATCCAATCTCTATAGTGAGACACTATAGACCCTGTACTAAATATATAAAAAAAAAAAAAAAAAAACTGAATAATTTTCTTGAAATTACTGGCTTATTAAAGACTTCTATTTTGCTTACTCCTAATTTTTATAGTAGACAAGTGCAATGATTTATGCATTTTCCAAAACATAATAGATTTCTAAATTCTAAAAGGCCTTATCTTTAACTGTACCAAGATGTTTTCCCACATATGTTTTTAATATATAAAATTTAAAATACATAGGATCAGAAAGTATTACAGTTTGTGTCTGGATTTCTATCCCCCAAAGCCTAACACAGTTATTGGGGCAGGCTTTTCAAAGTCAGCTGAATCTAGGGTTCATGACTGGTTCATTGTCTAGTCCTGGGATAGGCAGTGTGGTATACCAGCCCTAGGGTGGCATACAACATGAGGGAGGGAAAGTGGCCTGCTCCTCCCTTTTTGCTCTTGCTGTTTTTGATGTCTACCACCATGTCCCTCTGCCACACCACCTGTCTTGAGCCAGTTGATTACGGAATGAAACCTCCACAAAAAGTCAGCAAAATAAGCCCTTCCCCCTTTAATTTGGGGCATCAAGTATTTTATCCTAGCAACAAGAGAAAAGTAACCAAGATAGAATCAAGTATAGTAATAATGAAATGCAGTTCAATATCATTTAAAACCAATTATATTTTTAAAACTGAATTTCTAAGATACATAGAGTGGAATCCAGTTAAGAACTCATCTCTAAAAACCTTCAAAAGTAATACAGTTGAAATCCTAATGCTTTAACGTTGTTGGTGACTATATGATAATAACCCAACAAGCTGGGTACCATGGCTATTAAAAAATACACATGAGAAAAAAGGCCTAGAGCAATGGTGGAAAAACTAGGGCAGAGGTGCCACAGGAGCTGTTTATTATTATCAAAAGCACTACAAAGTTTGCCCCTACTAGCCGAGAAAAACCAAGTAAGGTTTTCCAGTTTACATAGTTATCCAGTGGCAAGTACTGACTCTTCAACATCTCAAGGCCCAGGTCCCTAACTTCTCCATAGGCACCACTCATATGTATGCCCAGTCATAAAAATGGCTCCCTAACTCTGAGTGTCTTCCCAACCTTTCCACTCTTCATTCCAACTCTACTTCCATATGATTGAGTCTAGGTTCCTGAATTCACAATTCAAAAACCCAGTGATCTACTGTTACTTTTTTTTTTTTTTTAGGGAAGGGTTCACAGGGTGATTAGGGTCTCACTACTAGATCAGACTCATAGTGCTCCACCTGTTTAACAGCCTCCTAAGAGCTGGAATTACAGGCACACACCACCACACCCAGGCTCAACTGCCAGCACAGCAGGCCAATGGATCAAACACTCTTACCTTTAAAATGAAACTACAAGGCCTGCATTCTGCAGTTATGCCAGCTAGTCTCTCATGTTGCCACCTCCCAGTAATGTCAAAAAGTCTTTTTCTGTTATTGCCTACCATTTAAATTTTGCTTATCCTTGTAGGTATAGGTTAAACATGAACTCAGAGAAGCTTTCTGTCTCCAGCCAGAAGTGAAATATCCTCTCTCTGCACTCTTACAGCTCCATAACTGTAGCAAGACAGTAATTAAACATATCCATCAAATATATTCATGCCATGGAAATTTTGTTCTCAGTTCCCCAAACATCTCACACACATCTCATACTGCATTTACAATATACTTTTCACCTTTTCCCTTAACCAACTCCTACTTTTCCTTTCTAAGTTCAGAACAGAATTCCCTATAAATCTTACCCCCAATGCCCTCATAATAGATACAACCTCATCACAGCACAGAGGTTGGTAACTGGCTATTTTGTGGGAGACCAGATAATGAGATTAGAGGCCTAGATGACCACTTCTGTGAGCATAAAGGAGAAAAGCAGAATGCAGGTATGATGGCACATTGCAGGTTACAGGGAAAAACTGACACAGCTGAGGTCCAGCTGTTTACCCAGACATGTACTAAGGATGGTGGGAGGCAGAAAATTCTGTTACTCGAAAAAGACAGGGTGAACCAGCTGCTTGGAGCTCTCCATCCACTGAGGTAAGAAGCCCCCGGTGCCTGCATTCTAGACTGTCACTTTGTCTTTTGTCCTCCTTCATCCTCCATTCAAGGACAAACTTGTAAGCTGGTTTGTCACACTACTTACTTGTCTGTCTACCCATTAGACTATAAATCTCACAAGAGACATTTATTTTATTCATGGTCTCCTACAGTTTGAATGTGGTTTGTCCTCCAAAGATATGTGTGCAGAAAGCTTAGTCCTTAGTGTAGTAACATGCAGAGGTGGGGGACCCTTCAGAGTTAGGAACAATGCTGTTTGAACTATCCAGCGATCAGAACTATGAGCCAAATGAACCTCCATCCTTCATAAACCACCCATTGACAGGTATTCTATTACAGCCAAACAGACCAAGTCAGGGTTCCATCGCAACAACTAGCATAGTATCAGGCAGGTAACTGGTACATTTTTCAATGAACTTACAACTAATTTATTATCCTGTCTGATTAATCCAGAAACAAACTGCAAAGTGCTAAGCTTTACAAATAGCAAATACTAATTAAATACTGTTGCATGAAGAAATTCTCTTGATAAATGGCCTAGATTAATTATCTATAGTCTTCAAACAACATGAATTAAGCTGAAAAACTGTATGAGTACTTAATAACATCTCATAAAGTAAATTAGGTGAATATTTCAAAACATATTTTAAAATTTATTCATCATTAAATCTAACCTAGGAATTTATTGCACTATCATGAACCATTTTAATTCATGACTTATTTGTAACTACCTGCATTCCTTGATTACTATTTATCTGTACCATAAAGATAAATGAACTCCAAATTACCTAGGCTTTTCATCATTTGGGTCTATTGTCTGTATTGTTTCTATATACCAACTGCTATTCATAGGCAAGCCACTCTTACTGTTATCTATAAAAGTGACAATTCATCTTTTAAAATAATGACACAGGGACTGGAAACATAGGACAGAGCATTTGTCTAGCCTATGTGAGACCCTGAGCCCAATACCCAATACTGAAAAAATATATATATTAATCATTGTTATTTCTTCTATCATGTCTCTCTTTATTTAGAAAAGACTAGCTCAGGCTTAGCTTCAGTTCACCCATCCATTCATCTATGGAATTCTTTATTCATATGCACTCATTCACATATAAGCCTGTTTCATGAAAATCTAGAATATTAGAGCATATTCTAATGTCATCAGTGAAGTGGACTCAGGTGGAACAAATGCTTCCATTTCCCAATACTACAAGTACTGTATCAGCACTGTATAGGGCCATGTTAAGAGTAATGTGAATTTCAGTGAGATCTGCATATATGTAAGGACTTGGTAAATGTCTTAGTCATTCATAATTACTGATAATAAGATTTAAAACTAAAGGGAAAACTTAGAAAAACATTGGCAGTACATGGGATCCAAAGGATTAATCAGCTTTTTTTAAAAAATGCTATAAAAGTTTGGTAAAAGCCACAAACAATATATAAACAGGTAATTTACAGAATACAAATGGAGCTCAGGGTCCTGAGTTCAATCCCTGGTACTGTACAAAGAAAAAAAAATCAGTATTTGAAAAATATTGAATCTGGAGGGTTAGGGAGATAGCTCAATAGAAAAAGCACCTGTCTGGCAAGCACAGAATACGAATGGCCCTGACAAATGTATAAAGATATTTTATGTCACCAAAGAATTCCAAATTAAAATAAAATTATAGTCTTGTTTATCTTTCTTATACAAATGAAAACAAACCTCTTACCCCCAGGGTTAGTAAGAGCATACTTTGTTGTACAAGTATTAGGTATAAAAATTAAGACACCTTTTCTGGAGAATAACTTGAAAATACAGGGGAAAAAAAGTAACAGACACATACTTTGATTCTGAAATTCTACTTCTATGAATATTATGCTGGGGAAACAAAAGGAGATGTATGTATGTTGTGTGTGAGTACATGTAAGAATTTCAGCACAGCATTATTAAATAAGAAAAAGCATAAAGTAACTGATAAGGCACAATTTAAATACATCTAATCACTAGACTGTTATGTAGCAGCTAAAAGAGATAAAGAATGTTTTTTGCTTTGTTTTGTTTTGATTTTGAGACAGGGTCTCACTATATAACTTAGGCTGGCCTTGAATTCACTATGTAGCCCAGGCTGCCCCAAACCTATGGCAATTCTCCTCTCTTAGCCTGCCCAGTGTAGGGATTATAGGCATGTACCACCAAGGGTAGAATTTTATGTGTTGACATATAATAATACATGGTTGTAAAAAAGAAAAATGTACTGTAAAATAGTATATTAATAGTAAAATAGCTCCACATTATAATCAGCCCAGTGACATTATTACAGAGCTAACTGTGAATCCACCTTTTGTATTATTTCTAAATGTGCTAACACTGTATATTTAAGAATTTCTAAGGGCCAGCAAAATAGCTCAGCAGATTAAAGTGCCTGAAAGTAGGTGCAGGAGTCCAGGGGTTCGATCCCCAGCCTGCAGTGCCAGCTCTGCTCCCAGGGCAGGCTGGGATGGCAATTGAGACTGGGCATTATGGTGCATGCCTGTAATCTCAACTCTTGGGAGACTGTAAATAGGCAGATCACTACAAGTCCCATCTAGTAGTGAGACCCTAAACATGCTGTAGACAGAATTTCCAGCTCTAAAATTCCTTAATTCTAAGAATTTAACACACCAGAGATTTTGGACACAAAACTATTATAAGCCCTCAGTATATCTCCCCATATATTCAAGTGTCTTTGATCTGTCAAAATCCAACATGGAGTAATAAAAAATGTCTAGAACTCTATATCTGTTGCAAAATCTAAGTTTTTAACAGTATAACACTAACTACCACCAACTCATGTTGAATATACTCACTTTATGAAGTTCACAAGTTATAACACTCTTTGTAAAAAGAGTAACACTCAATTGTTTAAAGCATTATAGTTTTAAGAACTAAGAAAAATAATAGCACCCTTTGAACACTTAAACAAATGAACAAAAGTAAACCCATACAAAAATCCTACTAGAAGGCAACTGTAAGTAGTAACCAGGGCACTAGCCAGGGATGCGGAATCAGAAGACCTAGAAATAAAGAAGTCTCTTGGCTATAAAAATCCAAGAAATAGAACAACCTATGTGAGTCTCAACTGCATCCTTTTCAAAATGAAGAAAAGAATAAGAAGTATATATGATGACTGGATAAAGGTAGGAGAAAATAGATTCTCAAATATTTGTCTAATAAATATACTGCATTAGTGATCCTTTTGTTCAGGCTGTAAACATGTTCCACTTGCTTATTTTCCATACGGATTTTTCTAACATTGTATGCACAACTGTCCCATTGTATGTATTTGTTTGTTTATACTGCATATTAGAAAGGAGCTTCTTTCTCCTAAAAGTCCAGTTTTGGGCATCAGTGTTTCCCACTAAAAATATGCAAATATTTGTTATCTCACAAATGAAACTCAGGAAGGAAGAATGCATACTTACAAAGCACACCCTGGAAACTCTGTGTTGCTCTCCCCGGAGCTAGGTGCTTTTCTCAGGAACATACACCTGCCTCTTTTCATTTCTTCATGAGATACAAGGCAAAAGGTCTAGTGAAGTAGATGGTCTTCGGTTGCCTTATACCTTCTCCAAAGCACCTACAGATAAATTAAATAGGGGAGTAAAATATACTTATAACTTTAATTTTTTTAATTAAAAATGAAGATTAGCTCAATTTCCCTTGTAAAGATCATAGCAGATTGCAGAAATGCTCCTAGAGTCATCCAAAAGCCCAAGTGACCTCACTAGAATTCTTCACATCTCTGTCCACAGCCTTCATAATCCTCAGTGTCGTTTACCCATTCCAGTCAACTATTGAGCTTGCTAGAGTATAATATAAATTTTAGCCCCAATCTGATCAAAAGCACTGCCCAAGCATGTTAACCAGCTGCTAAACTAAGGATGTAATTAATTTCATATTTACTAACTTTCATGGCCCCATTGTACTTCTAAGACAGCCTAAGCCTCTTAAGAGAAATACTTTTAAGTGTTCTTCCCACACTTGGTATTGAAAAAAAAAAAAATTAAAAGATAAAATAGCTTTGGTTTCAGAAAAGAGCTATAGCAGAAATACTTTGTGGCTGCTTTCAAAACAGGCTGCAAGAATGCACCAAAATTCATCCAGGAAAAATGTGGTTCTCCACCTAGAGAGCAGATCTGGTATGTCAAGAAACCATTTCTAGAGAGAAGGTATTCTGTGAAAGTTAATTAAAATAAACTGTTGAGACATCACCTTTATGCAGTGCCAGAGAGGTAACCCTGAGAGTTACAGGGTGGTGCACATTTCACTCTCCTACCACGGCATCAACATTCCCTGGAGATGGGTTACAGACAAAACGAAATTTCTCAGTGACAATGTAAAAGTGTCAAAGTTTCCATTTTCTCTCTGTGCTGTCCAATACAGTACTCACTAGCCTATAGGTTCTAAGCCCTAGATTATCTGGGCTGTTCAAATTGACATATGTAATATATGAGATTTTGAAGACATACTATCATTTTAAAAAAAGGGTTTAAAACACCTCTAGGTTTTATATTTTACTACATGTTGAATGCATTCTCAATATATTGTGTCAAACACAAATTAACTTCCCCAGTTTCTTACTGTGGCTACTACAATATTCTAAATCACCTATGTGGCTCACATTATATTTCTATTAGATGACACTGTTTTGCATAATGAAATAAATTTTAGCAGAGTAACAACTACCAAGCAACCTCTGTACTGTTTAAGGTCAGTAGCTGTGGCTGTACGGGAGGCAAGCGTCAGATACTTTACATAATACTTGGATCAAAACCGCAAAGCATAATTATTTATTTTTATTGGGTGTCTGACTAAGAGGTAAGGTCTATCAAACCCATAAAGAACGAACGGGTCTGGATTCAATGTCAGATACTTCCACAAATAATGCATGCAAAGAACTGACACCTAAGGTTAGGTAGATGCCATGTTGGCGTGGGAAAAACGGGACCGATTCAACATTCCGAGAGCTGCAAACTTTCTGCGACTTCAGAACAAGTCTAGAATGCACCCGTTTTTATATCCTGGAACAGGAATGCAAATGACAGAAGGTTCTCTGGAAGACAAGGGTCCAAGCTCCTAAACAGCTAAAGCGCCACCGGGGCTCGGGGTAAGCTCTGCCCGAAGGGAGGCAGACGGGGTCCAAATTCACTGGGTGATCTACCCAGGACCCGCCTGTCAACTCTCCCGCCGAGGGACAGTATCAGACCTGTTGTCTCCCCGCACCTTCACACACGCTTTCTCCACCCAAGGCCCCACGCGCAGCGCTGGCGTCTCCACCCCTGGGACCAGGGAAGTGGGACCCAAGACACCCAGATAAACAGGGAAGTGGAAGACAAGGGGCGAGGCGGGAGGGGGGCATGTACCTGAGACAGAAGACCACGCCAGGTCCTTAAAGCCGGATCATCGCCGAGGCCCCACCTGGCTCCCGCGGCTACCAGAGCCCCAGAAGACGCAACTGACCAAACGCAGCGGCGCAACTGACTCCGTACTCTCCAGACTCGCAACTATGGCAACTTGAACTAGCCGCCCAGCCGCGGCCGGAGGGCCGGACGCGCTTCTGTCGCTCGGCCCTCTGGGAGTCGTAGTCCAGCTCCTCACAAGAACAAGGAAGTGTCAAGGTGGGTTGGTCCGAGAAAAACTGCATGTCCCAAGATGCCTTGCGACGGCCCTTCGAGTGACTCCCCCGGAAGAAACCGTATTAATAGCCTCTAGGGCCGGGGTCCGCGCCCTCTGGCGGGGCTCCATTTATTTTTTCTTAAAGGGCCAGTCTCTGTGGTTGTGTGGGAGGCACATGCTTAAGAGAAGATAAATTAAATGCGTCCTTGGCCGTAACTGTAACTTTAGTGCTTGAGAATCAACCAGTGAAGTGAAGCTCCTTTTAATACCAGTCCCTAATGTCGTGTTCCAAAGACTCAAATTCTTAGAACAGGAGGGGAGCAGACATGATTATCTACTCAAAACTTTCAGGCCTGGATAGTCAGTGACTTGCCCAAGTGCATATATTTCAGTCATGGCAAACCAAGTAGTGTGAAGCTGTCAATTAAGCACTGTTGCCACCTCTAGGGTATCAACCCCTGGCTCATTCTAGAACGTGAAGGAAATGTATTCCGCTGAATTCCACCGAAGTTGGTTTTAGTCCTAAAGACATAAAAAACCTCAACAAGAACAACAAAACTGTGCTTTGGAAATAGAAGAATTACAAATTAGTAACATGGTTAGGCCTTTCCTTTTACTCTGCCAAAAAGGCCACTAAACCCTTGGGCTAAAATCAAATTTCACCTTATCTGTGACAGTTTTTCTGGTTACCTGAAGAATGAAGGAACCTAGCATTTTCAAATCTCACTTTTTAAAAAATCTCTCTCTCTCTCTCTCTCTCTCTCTCTCTCTCTCTCTCATAAATTTATATTGATACAGTAGAATACTTGATATAGTACAATCACTATAACTTTTTTTCTGGCCAACACTAAGATACAAAGTCTATTCCATGTCCAGTTTAATCATAACACTAATTCCAAAGACCTACCTATGTTTTTGAATCTGTCTTCAACTACTTGCCCAAATTCTAACTGTAGAGGGCTGACCAGATAGCTCAGCCGATTAAAACACCTGCTTAGGTGGAAGCAGGGACCTGAGTTCAATCCCCTGTGTGCCATGCCAGCACCACCCCTGGGGCAATTGAGATGGGGTGTGGTGGCTTCTGTGCTTGTAATCCCGACCCTTGGGAAGCTGTAACCTGGAGGATCACTAAAAGTCCATCCTGTGAGTGAAACCCTGTAGACCCTGTACTTTACATAAAAAAAAAGAAAATTCTTACTGTAGAATATCCCCCCCCAGACATGAGGATTAAGGGGGAGATTGCTCAGAGGAATAAGCACTTCCCTGGCAAGTGCAAGGGCCTGAATTCAATCCCCAGTTCTGCCAAAAAAAAAAAAAGAAAGAAAAGAAAATTTCAGAACAGTCTTAAATTTGCCCCATAGGTGTACAGAGGCACAATTATGTTTCTTAACATTTTAATTTTTCAAAAGAATTTTTTCATTCATTTAATTCATCAAATGTAAGATAGATCTACCTAGGATCATATTACATAATGAAGTTACTGGGATAATGATATCATAGTACTTCCTCTCAAGGTGCTTAGAGCCAAGTGAAATAGACTAACAAATAAGTCTTTACAAAGCTAAAAGTGAGTACACTGCAGCTGTTCCTGTGGACAGACTTAAGAGTGATTTTCTCAGAAGAAATTCTGATCGAATTCTGAAAAAAAAAAAAAAAGGACTACCAAAAAGCTAATGCAGGGCTGGAGAGATGGCTCAGTGGAATAAGTGGTTCCCTGGCAAGTACAAGGGCCTGAGTTCAATCCCTGGTTCCACCAAAAAGCTAATGCAATTTCAGCTACAATAATAAAAAGTGATTCTTGACAACCTCTTCACAGGCCAACCATGTTTAGAGAATTGGGCTCAATTACGATGACCTTCTTTTTAAACCAAATAAAGAAAAAAATTAGAGGAGACAAAGGTTAAAAAGTCAAATCTGAGTTCAGTATGACCTCTGTGACCAAATCTGGTGAAACAGGAGAGAGGGCACGTTGTAATGTTTTTAGGAATGAGGACCCACAGCCTTTCGGTTGGAGGACACTCAGCCGCAGCATTCCCTGCATTCTTCAATCATATGTTGTAATGACATTCGTGAAATAGTTCTCCCAGAACTGCTTCAGGAAGTGCCAAGAATGAGGGATACATGTGTGTGAGAGGCACAGGAGAGTAGCCTGAAGAGGATCGATGGCAATGCATCTTTGATGCAATAAATTTTTTACATTTAAACATTCACCACATCTTTCAGTCATATCTGCTAAGAGCTCGTGATTGAAATCCAAACAGCCTTGCAGAAGACAGCATTGCTGAAGCTGTCTCCTGTTCAGCTGGAGGATGAGGGCTGCTCCTGTGTTGTCGAAGCGGCCCACCTGGATTGCAGTGCAGCCCCAGCAACAAATTAGGGGGCCAAAGTTTTACAAGACGAAGACACTTTATTTTTAAAGATGAAATAGAGGGAGAAAAGAGAAGATACATACCTAACCTGATAAGGAAGAACCAGGGTAGAAGGCTCCAGAAAGATAGAGGACCTATAGGCCCTTTGTTCTCAAGTGTTTTTATGTGAGCCTGGGTGTGAGTGACTCTTTCCCCTACACCCAGAACTTACCATAACTGACTTGGCTTCCGGCACCTCTGCCCAAAGTCATTTCTTCAGGTGGCCCATGTGCAACTTCTTTCTGCATGTTTGTTTATTTGTCCTTGACAAACATTTTAAGGCCTTATCTTTAGGGTGGGCAGCTAGTTGGCAAAGAGGTGCCTCATTTTTGGCCAAATTAGAGTTAATAGGGGATGTGTGGATATGTGTTATGCTCTGTAATCACAGACCACTGAGTGCATAATATAGTGATTCTAGAGTGAATACACTTGTATGTAAGTGTCTGTGTCAGTGCATAGGTGTGAAGACACACTAGTTTGAAGTTGGCCACCCCCTCTTTGCTCCCTCTTTATTTATTTTTCTGGAGGTGGGAGCAGCTTATTGTTTGTGTACCTGGCTTTTTCTCTGTGTCTTGACTGTCTCTTGGTGTAAATCTAAAGGCTATTCAGTGAATTTCTTTATGTTTTTTTTTTGTTTGTTTGTTTTTCCTTTTGGCAGGGGGTTAGTTTTTGTTTTTTAATTTATTTAACTACCCCATCTTTGACTTGTTTCTGAGGAGAATCTCTCCATCTCGTCAGGATAGGAGACCTAAGAAGATCCCTATTTTAGTTTTTCATGTACTACCTGTCTAGGCTGTGAGCTCTGAGGTAGTAATTCCATATCTAGTTTCTTGAGCAATCTCAATGGAAAATACTACTGTGTCATACCGAATAAATACATAGGTGGGCTAACCAAGACACAGGTTCTGCAAGTGTAGCCCAGTGGCAGAACACTTGCCTGACAGATACAAGATCTTAAGTTTAATCTGAAGTACCACAACATAATAAATAATAATACTATAAGAAGGGGAAGAGGAAGGTGAGGAAGAAGAAGAAGAGGGAGAAGGAAAAGGAGAAGGAGAGGGACGGGGGGGAAGAGGGAAAGGGAGAAGAAGAAGAAGAGGGAGAAGCAGAAAGAGAAGAATATTCTGGAATGCAGCTAGCCTGGAATGGTGAGCACAAATAAGGGAAAACAGCTATCATATAAGAAGCTGTTGCACGGCAGATGGAAGTAGTGCTAGTTCGAGCAGCATAGACAGAGAGTGTGTTTCTCCAATATCTTGAAAATTCATACCACTATGGAACAGTTACAGTAGACTGATTATTTCCATCTAGCAAAAAAATACATGTCAAATTCTCCACAAATGTTAATTTTTTTTTTCCTCTGTGGCTCTTCCCCCACCTCCATTTCCGCCAGCCAAACTTCTGCACTCACGAGATAAGAGAGAATAGAAGAGGAAAGAAGTTGAGGATAAAAAGAAAAAGGCAAAACAGTTTATTCCTGGATGTGAGCTACTAACCATAAAGATTTTGGACAGGACTAACTATGGAACTGTGGGGTCCATTACAGAGTAAAATGAGAGGCCCTTGTTCCAAGTTCATTAAGAATGTCAAAGGGGCAAGAACCTGAACATTAAGCCAAGCATCAAGCTCTTCTGAATACAGTGCCATTTGAGATGACATAGGTCAAACTAAACCTGTGTTGTGATGCCAGCCCTGCTGTCCCAAAGGAGCCATGGTATAAGCAAAGGACTTAAAAGAAACTATTATGAACAAGAACAGTCTACAAGAGAAAATAAAGTTATGAATGTGATAAGACATAGAGAAGAATGGGGTCTGAAAGAGAGTGAGTTAAGCCACGAAGCTGGAGGTAAGAAAAAAAAAAATCTATGTCCAGGAAGTGCCCAGCCTGCACTCAAGAAAACTCTGCTCATAGCCTGAACCTAGCTTCCTAACCATTGACATATGGAAGGATGTCCCTTCAAAAGTGACCTATATTTTTCCCAGAGTTCCTAGCACAAGGGATGAACCCCTGTGATTATTAGTCGTGACATGCCAGTTTGATTTAAGCAAGAACTTAGCAGATTAAGTTCTAGGTGTGACTGTGGATGATTGACATACAGTCCAACTAATGGATGGAAGAGCCACTTTAGATGGGGTAGTACTAAGCAACTGGATTATACCATGGATGGAATAAAAAGGGAAAGGGAAAGGAAATGAAAATTTCAGGGAAAAACTCATCTTGTCACTGAATTTGAACATTGTTCTCCAGTTTCTTCAGGCTTCCATTGGGGACTAGCACTGATGTCTCTGCAGTGAGCTTCTAGGCCTTTGAATTTCAATTGTTACTAAATCTACTGGTTGTCCAGTATACAGACAGCATTCTGTATTCTCCTGCTATGATCCCATAAGTGACCAATTTAACTCTTCTGCCTTTGATCATGTAAGTGTACCTAATCCCTGTGTATAATTACAAATATATTTTATATTGATTCTATTGCTCTAGAGAACTTTAACTGAACACTGCCTAAATCATTAGACTGCTTGACACCTTCTGGTGGCAATGGATGATAAAGCTCCTTTGCACCATCTCAGGACAATTGTGGAGCCATTAGAAAGGACATATCTTGGGGCCGGGGAGATAGCTCAGTAGAATAAGCACTTGCCTGGCAATTAAGGGGTCCTGAGTTCAATCCCTGGTACTAGAGAAAGAAAGAAAGAAAGAAAGAAAGAAAGAAAGAAAGAAAGAAAGAAAGAAAGAAAGAAAGAAAGAAAGAAAACATCTTATAAAATGCTATGGGTAGATACAGAGCAAGACCCTTTCTAAATAAATAAAATGGTATGGGTAAAATAGGAAGAAAATCCCCAATACTGAGAATTGATAGTACTGAAAGTATTCTAGGCATCTAAGTTAAATAAGAATTAACATATAGCCAGAGAAGGGCTGGCTGCCAAGGAAGCCAACAACAAAATAAAGACATTGTTTTTATGTAATGGACTCCATGCAGGAGTCCACTTGGGGTCTATAACAGTGGAATGTGCTGTGGTGGTGGGGTGGGGATGGGGAGCACAAGACAGAGCTGCCCTTGAGCAACAGCAGATGTGCAGGTTCCTGAACCTTCCAGGTTGAAATGGTAACCAGGTTGTGGCAGTGATTGCAACATTAGGAGTGGCTGTCAGTCACTAAGGGGGAGCACAGAGATAATCAGGACTCCAGGTGACTCTGGTGTCTCACTGACACCTTCACTCCAGCACATTCACTGCCAGATAAAATACATACATATATATATATATATATATATATATATATATATATACACACACATACATATACATGCATGCATACATATATGCATACATACATAAATACATACATACATACATATATACATACATACATACATACATACATACATACCTCAGAACTGTGGCTGGAGGCACATCTAAATAAGACCAGGTCTCAAGATAAAGATGTAATGACCAGGCCTACCTACTTCTCTTGAGGGATAAACAATAACTTACAATTATGCCATAGTTAGCACCACCGGTCCAAGAAGTCCAGACAGACATCAGTCACCAAAGTAGATGGCCAAAACATCCAGACCCTCCTTTCCCAAAAATGCCTTTGTGCTGCTTTCCATGTACCCATGCTATGTGACCCACTTTCCTGTGAGATCAATATAGTTTGATCATGTTGGACCTTCACTGGGACTTTGCTATAAAAATTACCTATCTCTCTCAAGAGCTATCTATCAACATACCTTTTGTACTCTTAACATCCTTTGTCCTTTAACAGTCATTCTTCAATTTTTCAGGGGACACAAACTCAAGACATCTGACATCTAACAGGCTGTGAGTTATTTCTCCTACGTTTCTCCTATATTAAAGGATCAGCGTTGAAATCTGCTCTTTTTAAACCAGGAGAAAATAATCATAAGTAGTTGAGTCAAATTTTCCAGCTAACTTCAAGTCTAAGAAAAGTCAGATGATTAGATACAGTAGCCCTGCTATTACGCACTACTCAGACAGTCACTTTGGGTCATTTGTGATAGAGAGGCATGGTTGATCCCACATTCTTTTAAGTCACACACGTACTAATCATAATTAGCTGTGACTGAACAGCAGAGCTTTATGTCACTGTAATTCAGATGCATTTAATAAAAATGAGAAACTATTAATGTACTAAATCAAAACAAACATTACTATAGTCAAATAAAATAGCTTCGATTCAACTTTTTGGGAAAAAAAGATGAACTACACATTAATTATCTGGTGAACACCATTTTCTGATATTTGTATCATGTTAATGGTTCTACAAAATATGAAAGCATAGTAAAGTGTTCTATAGCCCTGCTTATTTGTGTGTTGGATTTAAAATGGTTTTGAGTATTTGTGTTTAATGGATCTCCGTGCAAGCACTTTTCTCTTAATTTAAACTGATTCATCATCACATATGGTTATTTGCCCTGGTTTAAAGTTATGGTACGAAAATAAAATTGCTTTAATGATTATCGTAGCTATTTGTTGAACAGGTTATTTGAACCTGTAATCCTTAAGGCTTGTTCCAATTTACAAAATTGAAATGTTATGCATAGGAGATTTTATTTACAGTATGATCTCTCCTGAGCCAATTTCATGCTGACTAACTCTAGGTTTAATGTTACAGGGCTAAGGATATTGTTCAGCGGTAGAGTGCTTGCCTGTCATGCATGGCTCCCTGGCTTCCATCTTTACACACACACACTCACACACACACACACAAACACACACACACTATAGATTTCAGCACTTTTGTTCTTGGTAAATGTAGAGCAACAGAGGCCAGATTTACCCTTCTATCAAAATCAAACAGACAAAAAAAAAAAAAAAAAAAAGAAGAAAAACTTACAGAAAACTGCTTTTGAAGACAGTGGACACTACCATGTGTGGTAGCACTAGCTGTAATTCCAGCATTCAGACAGCTAAGACAGGAGGATGGTGAGTTTGATGCCAGCCTGTACTACATAGAAAGCTCAAGGTCAACCAGGACTACATAACAAAACCCTCCTTAAAAAAAAATTCCAGGCATTTTGGTACACACCTGTAATCCCAGCACTTTGAATGGTGGAGGCAGGAAGATTGCAAGTTTGAGTCCAGCCTGGGCAACTTAATGATTTCATGAGACTATCTCAAAATAAAAATAGAAAAGGGGCAGGAGATGTAGTTCCACGTGAAACCCCTGGGATAATTACCCAATACTGAAGGGGATAAAAAGACAGTCCACACACATCAAAGAAGGACAGAAAACAAATCAAATAAGGCAAGTCATGATTCTACAACTTACTGCCTTGAACGAGCATTCAGACCACAGTGGAAGGAGAAGGAACATGGGGAGATCCCAGGGCATACTTTAAAATGAAGCCTGGGAAGATGAAGGTTGGTGGAGTTTTCAGGACAAGTTATAGGAGTACAGCAAACCTTGTAGAGTGAAAACTCCAGAGAACTATGAATGGTCTTCAGCAAAGTGTTAAGCATTGCATACATGTGAAAACTAGAGGCTGGAGAAAAAAGTATCTAAAAACTCAGAGAGAAAAATACCTTTCCCTCTTACCTAGTCTCAGGAAGAGGGACAAATCCCACCAGTCAGATTGAGAGTCCTCACAGGCGTGGATCATTGAATTGTTTATTCAGAAGGGACTTGCTTCAGAGTTGCGACAAAATTAGCTCTAGATTAAATGCTGCACTTGTCACACCTAACCTCAAAAACAAGACCCAAGATTATCAAACTGTTTCAAAATAATTTAAGGATATTTATGAGTATAAAAAAAAAAATAAGTGTCAAAAAAGAGATTTACAACCCATTTGTCATCCAACCAATTATCAAGTGTGCAAAAGAAACAGGGTGAAAAAAAAAAACACCTCTTTTAGAGGGGGTAAAATGAGCCAATCTAAAAATAACACATCTAAAATAACCCAGGAATGAAAATGATATTAGAATTATCAAACAAGGACCTTGCTGTGGGTTAAACTGCATCCAAAAAAGGTAATTTGAGTTTCAACACCTGAGATGCGGGAGTGTGACCTTATATGGAAAGGTCATCTCTTTATAGATGTTTAAGGTCATATGTTAAAGTCAACTAAGGTTATATTGGATTGGGCCCTGTGCCAAAGACTGATATCCATACACGAAGAGAGAAATCTGAATACTGAGACCAGGGCGATGTCAGATGATGATGGAAAAAAGGCTGCAGGGACAAAGTGAAAGGATTTCAAGGATTGCTGGAAAACACCAGAAGCAAAAGGCGTCAGCAAGGATCTCTCCTAGAACCCACAGGGAGACGCCTACCAATGCTTTCATTCTTGCCTCCTGATCTCCAAGCAAATTTATTTCCATTGTTCTGAGCAACCAAGTTGGGATACTTGCTTTGTAAGCAAAGTAATACAGATATCAAAAGAGTTATCATGCTTTAGATGTTCAAAAGCCACTTAGGGCAGAAAATACATGAAGAGAACCCAAATTGAACTTCCAGAAATGAAAGCTACAATTTATGAAATGAAATATACACTGGCTGGGATTATTGACATGTTAAATATTGCATAACTATATTTAAAAAGCTGATTGTGAAGACATACTAGAAAGAACTTTACAAATTAACAACAAAATAATTTTCTTAAGTTTAAAAAGGTGCTTTTTGAAACAACTTCAATCAGCCTAATATCAGAGAAATGATTGGAATCTTCAAGGAAGGAAAGAGAAATAAAGAAACAGAAAAAATACAGAGACACAACGGTTGCAATTTTTCCAAATTTGATGAAAACCATGAACACACAAATCCAAGAACCTCAAAATCTTCTATGTATAACAACTATGAAGAGGCCTGCAGAGTTTAGAGATGGCTGAAAGGAGACACTGCAGGGCTGGGGAACGGTTCACCCAAGTCACCCGCAAGGGCACCCAGTAGGAAACAAACAACAAATCTGAGCAATTGTCTAAAGCAGGGGAGGGCAGGGGTGCAGGCCATGTGGACATGGAGGAGGCCAGCAGGCTAAGAGACCTGTCTTCCCGCCCTTTCCAGGGAGGGACTCCTGAATAAGAAAGAAGAATCCCGGAAAATCCAAGTCCCAGCTAACTGATACATGCACTAAAAGAGAATGGGATGAAGATAATTACTCCTACAGCAGAACATTTGCAAATAAGCTTTAACCTGATATCAAGAACTATAAAAATCAGGACTTATAAAGAACCCAAGGATGCTACTGCTCTGACAAAAGCAGCTGATTTACTAAGGGCCTTGATTCTTGGATTTCAGGTAGAAGATGCACTTTTCCTTCCCAGAGTGGTCAGACTCTAGAAATTTCTAGAGTCTTGAAATTACAGATGGTAAGCCTCTCGTGGGGGAGCCCCTGTCGAGGCCAATGGCAAGAACTGTGTGCCCAGGAAGGACTGACGCAGATAGTTTTGGTTAAGATGAAAGTTTACATCTTCAGCAATTTCCCAAACATCAAGATGATCAGAATTGGCATTTGCAACCTCACCCAGGGAAATCCTCCAGAAAGTTTTATGACAGTATTCAGGTTGTGGCTAGCAGATGAGCAGATTGGTTCTGATTTCAAATGAGAGACTTTTATCTCTGGATTCTAAAGAAAAAGGGCTGATGTTCTGCAGGTTGTCACACAAGTGTGATCCTCTCATCCATTCTCATCCAACAGTATACATGGAGGGAAAGCTTTAATAGCGTTCATACTGAACAACTTTTAGGACAATTTAAGTATCAAAGTATAAAGTATAACATTGTATTTTTCACTTTCTTTTTTTTTTTTGGATTTTAGGGAAGGGTCTACAGGGTATTCAGGGTCTCACTTCTAGATTGAACTCATAGAGATTCCCCTGTTTACAGCCTCCCACATGCTCAGGTTACAGGCGAGAGTCATGGTGCTCAGTCTTAACTGCCATGTCAATGAGCCCCGGGGTGGGGCCAGCAGGGCAGGCCTGAGGATCAAACCCCTGGCCCCTGTGCCTGTTTGCAAGTGCTTTAATCCCCTGAGCTATTTGGCCGGCCCCATATTTCTCACCCTAAATCACGTAGCAGATTTGCAACTTAGAATCCTGTCATTTAGTGGAACTTTACTGCAAAAAGAAACCTATGTAAATTTTGTTTTTATAAATTTATAAACATATCTTCTCTGTAAATTGTAAATAAAAGAATAATCACACAAAAAAAGAAAAGAAATATGAAGACAGGATGTCACCATCATGATCAAGTAGATTTCAATCAGTGATAAAGAAAAGTTAAAAAGCAGCCTGGGTCAAGCTGGGTACTGGGGCGCATTCCTATTCCCTGAACTCTACAGGGCTGAGGCAGGAAGAGTGCCAGTTTTCAGCCCAGCCTGGGAAATTTAAAAAATTAGTGAATCTCTGTCTCAAAATTTAAAAAATTTTAAAAAGGCTATGTCTAACTCCTAGCACAATACAACAGACACACAATAACCTAAAGTATATTATAAAGAAACAAAGGATGTTAAGACAAAATGACAGATATGTCCTTGGAAACACTGCAAGTGACAAAACAGCAGTATAATCATTTTAAAATACTGAAAGGAAAAATGTCTGCCCATCTATAGTTCTATATTTAACAGTGATACCCTCTTTCAAAAGAAGGCAAAAACAACACATATTCACATATTCATTATACACAGAGCATAAATAATTCATAGTGAGCAGATATCTACTGTAAGAAATACGCGTGAAAGTTCAGCAAGCAAAAGGAAAATAACACCAGGGAAACAAAGACTGACACTAAAGAATAAAAAAGACCAAAAAAGTAACTCTCTTATTGTTTTAATTTCTTTTCAAGGGCACACTGGACATTTACCAACATAGACCATTTCTGAGGGGAAAAAAAAATCCAAATCCAAGTATCACTAAATTTGAAAATTTTAAAATCATGCAAACTATTCTCTCTGTGTACATAGATTTAATTATGAAGTGAATCACAGAACAATCCCCAAATATTTGGAAACTAAAACCCATGAAGCAAGAGAGAAATCAAAAAGAAAAATGAAGTATTTTAAGCTAAATAAAAATAAAGTTACAATGTATCAAAAGCTGTGAGCTTATCAAAGTACCATATGTGCCACAAGGCTATTGCACTATACATGAAAAATATTTTAAAAAGAAAAAAATGATCTTGAATTAATAACCTAATGTTCATGAAATCTCACTGTGAGGACTCTAAGAAAAGAAAACCAATTACATGCAGAATAAGTGAAAAAAAATTCAAATAAAGATCAGAGTGTATGTCAATGAAGTACAGGAGTGAATTCATAAAACAAGAATTTGCCTCTTAGAGTATATTGATGAAATTTCTTAGTGAATATACCAAACTAGGGGGGAAAAGGATGAAAATACAAATTATCAATATTAAGTATAAAGGAACTGACATTAGAACAGATTAATAGATATAATGGAATAATACTGCCTTCAGTGGGCTGGGGAGATAGCCAGGGCCTGAGTTCAATCCCCAGATCCGCAAAAAAAAAAAAAAAAAAAAATACTGCCCCCAGGGCACACCAAGCCAGCTGCTGAGAGCAGGTGTGGTGGTGCACACCTGTAATCCCGGTGCTAGGGAAGCTGAAAACAGGAAGATCACTAGGAGTCTGAGTTGTACATTGTAAATGTACACATTTACAAATACATAAAGATGAAAAGAAAGAATCATAAAATATTATGAGTGATTTTATGGCAATAAGCTCAACATTATAGATTAAACGGACAAATTAATTTTAAGACACAAACTAGGAAAGTAGCCTCAAGAAAAATGATAAAACCCAAACAACACTGTATTTTTTGAAATGGAATTCCTAGTTAAAATTCCTAGTTTACTACAAGCAAAAATCAAGATCTAAATAGTTTCTCTGGTAAAGGCTACCAAACACTGACTAAGAAGGAAATACCAATTCCTGTAGAATCTGAAAATGAAGAGAATTTCTGAACTCATTCTGTGACAGAAGAATTCATTCCCTGGTGTCAAAACTAGACAAATAAATTACAGAAAACAGTACCAGATTACTATTCTTTATGAACGTCTCTGCAAATCTTCTACATGGAATTTCAGAAAATCTAAATTTTTAAAAATCTTTTATTCATTTATTTGGAATGGGGTCTCACTACAGAGCTTGGACTCATAGTAATCCTCCTGTTTCAGCCTCCCCAGACCTGAGATTACAGGCATGCATCTCCATGCCCATGCCTGGCATGGCATGCTCAGGGTTCTGGGCCTGCATGGCATGTGGTACCAGGGGTGGAGCCCAGGTCCTTGCACCTGCCGGGCAAGTGCTTAGACCACTGAGCTATCTCCCCAACCATAGAAAATTTAATCAAAGAATATTTTTAAAAGCAAAAACACAGACATAAATCTTTTGGAAAAACAAAGGGGATCAGAGACAGAAGAAAAGGGGAGGGAGAAGAGAAGGTGGTAAAAAATAATTAAGATGTATGATATGCATGTACCAGCTCCCTACAAAGAATGTAGTCCTGTTGTGCTGTGAATGTACTAATAAAATTTTAAATTAGAAAAGGTAATAGATGCATCATGATCAAATGAAGCTTACCTCGGGAATGCAATGTGAGCTTGACTTCCAACACTCATTTACTGTGACTCACCACATTTACAAATGACTGTGGGACCACCACAATCAAGGTGGAGAAGTTTTGTTACACAGGAAATTCCCTGGTGTCTCTAGTCAGACTTTCTTCTGAACTCTCGTCCTTTGCAATCACTGGTCTATTTCCTGTCCTCACAGTTTTGCCTTTTAAAGATGTCACATAAATCTTATTTATATGAACAATTATATATAAATAATCTTTTGAGTTTGGTTAGTTGTGCATTCAGGCTTTGTATTCTTTAATGAATCAATAGTTCATTCATTTTCTTTTCTTTTTGGAGAAACCAGAGATTGAACTCAGGCCCCTGTGCTTGCCAGAGAAGCGCTTATTCTACTAAGCCATCTCCCAAGCCCTCATTCATTTTCATTATGGCATAATTTTTCACTGTATGGACGTATCTCCATGCTTCCACCCATTCCCTAGTTGAAACACATGTGGATTGCTTTCCATTTGGAGTGATTATCAGTAAAGATCCTATAAACCTTGGAATGTCTATGTATACAACTGAACAAATTTTCATAAGTCATACAGACACTCATCATTTAGTGACCAAGTCACATTCCTGCAACTAGATGGTTAGATGACTTGATTGATAAGTGAGGAATTACACATACTGTGAACATTATATTCAGAACAAATTGATAGTCAAAAGAAATTCCAACCTGTTGATTTTGTTTTTATTTGCATAACTCTTACATGCAATAACTACAGGTCTGTATAATACAATCAGAAAAAACTACAGTATTGTATAAACAAGGCACACTGCACAAAAAAGGCATTTTGGATTCATAAGTGGTAGGTACAGAACTGTACAAAAAGTAAGACAGGCCATAAGTCCAAACAGTGGGTCAGAAGTCTGAACAATTGTTAAACAGGTGGTTAAATGAGGAAAATCTATATAAACCATAATAGTCTGAGAATCATTCAATAAATTTTTTTTATTTTTCTAAACAACACATGCTCTCCAATAATCTCTGAGATAAATCCAGCAGCCAACAACAAATAATCACATCCGCTGGGTGTAGGTAATATGTGTTGATCCCTTACATATGAGAAAAGGCAAATATGGAAATTACACAGAAAAGCCAAGATACTGTGACACAATAATGATAAAGAAAGTGCTCATCAATAATCATGATTAAAACTAGATGCACTATTGATATGATCTGTAACAAATCAATAAAGTGTTTATTTCTATATTTCCTCACATGTCCTTTCCTGGCATCTTAGCAGATTCCATGATTTCTTTTTTTACAATCAGTAAAAATCATGGTACTGTATGAACAAGGTGTACAGTACAAAAAAAAAAAAGACACTGAGACCCTATTAACAAGATACACAGAACTATACAAAAACAAGAAAGAAAAGAAAAAGACAGTAAGTCCTAGCAGCAGATTGTAAGACTGAGCAGTACACCTCTTCCTTGAACAAGCAGGTCGTTAAGCGACGTCTGCACATCTGCTTAAGTTCCGATTTAAGATACAGAGTACTTGCGTGTTCCCTCTTTACAGCCATCTCCCTTGAACTTCTACTTTGATTTCCATCACTATGGCTTTTTCCCAGCTCTAGAATTTCACACAAAAAGACTCGTTGCAGGACATACGGAGTTTATTCCTTTCGGCCTATCAGAATTACTCTTCTCTCCTTGTTGGGACAAAATACCCAACACTCAAAATTAAGGAAAAGTTTATTTAGCTCACAATTACTGGAAGTTTCAGTCCATACTTAGCTGGCTCCAAGGCAGAGCTGTACCTGGCAGACAGCAGCTTTTCGTGGCAGCAGCAAAGGGCAAAAGACTAAAGGGAGGGACGGCAGCTCCTGCAACCTCTTTCCCTTCCTCATGCTGTGATGCACAATACCTACCCCAGGGCGGGTTTAGCACCCACACCCATGATAATCAATCACAAACTCCAGAAGCTGCCCCATGACTGCTTGAGGCTTTTGGGGGACACTTAGACACAGACCATAACATGTCCCAAGAGGAATTAGTAAGCAACTGAAGACTTTAAAGAAGGAAATTGGCACGACCTCGTCTGCATTTGTGATTAGCCTTTTAGGCTAGTGTGTGAAGGACGATAAACAAGTGATCATGTCGCGCTTACGTATTTCTTTTTTGTGTCACCTTTTTCAGGCACGGGTTAATGAATAAATAAAATTTTTAGGCAAACCAGAAAAAAAAAAGAACCTAGATTTGCAGGCTAGCTTCAAGGCATTTTGTAAAGCTGGATTTAGAGACGCCCTGGGGCTCCAGAGCTGCTCCTGCGCTTCCGGCCGTGCACAGCAGATGGCCCCAGAGCCCGGTTCCTGGCGGAGTCCGCGGCTGGACTGGGAGCCTGGCGCCGCCTGGAGATTCCTGCAGTGCGCAGCCGGACGCGCCGCGGTCCGGTGGGCGCTCGAATTGGGCAACGGCGAAGACCGCCGGGGATGTCACGCTCCGGCTCGGGCTGCACCCGGAGCTGGCCCGGCCCTTGCGCCCTTTTTGCACTCTTAGCAGAGGCGCGTTTGGCCCGAAGAGGCCAAAGTTCTGCGGAACACACAGTGTGGGGCACAAATTGGTCTGCCCCAGCGCGGTGCACTCCTTGCGGACTCGGTGTGGCTAGAGCGGAAGGTGGGCGCTGGGGCGGCGGCGCAGGCGGGAAACCGCCCCCTGCAGAGGGTAGCTCGGGAAGCTGAAAAGAAAGGAGAGGAGAGTCTAAATGGGGTTTGGGGAAAAGTCGTAGAAAGAACCCCGGGGCTGCCACCTGTTAGATGCTAGGTGTCTGGGAACGCACGAAGCGCGCAGCGCGGTTCGGGCCAAGGAACGCGAGGAGTAGGCTTGTTTGCATGAGAAGTTGCCTAGGGAAGCGGAGCGCTTGAGAGCCTCTCCTCCCGCTCCAGCCTGCGCCCGAGTGGTGAGGTCACAGCCCTCCACTCCGAGCCCTGCCTCCTCGCGCCCCTCCCGCTCGCGTCTGCTCCAGCCCAGGAGAGCAGAAGGCGCAGCGGCCGAGAATGAGGTGGCCTGCGATGGAGAAGTAGCCTTGGGGGCCGAGGAAAATGGGGCCGGAGCTGCTGCTGCGGCTGGCAGTGCTGCTCGTCCTGCCCGGGATCCTGGCCGAGAAGGGGTGTCCGTCCCCACCCTGCGAATGCCACCAGGAGGATGACTTTAGAGTCACCTGCAAGGATATCCATCTGATCCCCAGCCTGCCGCCCAGGACCGAGACACTGTGAGTACCCTGGAGAGGAGAAAGGGGTAGGGCCAGGGGCTCAGAGCTCTGCAAAGATGGGCAGAAGAGCACAAAAGAAGCCTGGGACCAGGCCAAACGGGGTGCGCGTGCGGCTGTGAGGAAACACTCAGGTGTCCATACTTGGGAAGGTATAATTGCCAACTCCGCGTTAAGTGTAACAGTCACAAACTCAGCACAAGATACCGCGAAGTGTCCTTTCCCCCAGAGCTGACTCGTAGGCACTTTTTGTCTACCCCCTACCCTGGCTGAGCCTTAGTTTCACTTCAGATATTAGGATGTGGAAAAGCAACTCAAAAACTTTCTTAGGTCTTTTCTTGGACAGTTATTAAAAATTACACACAAAAAAAGTGTCTCTTTTAGTCTTCATAGATAAGTCCTTGTCTTAGTATTTCTGGGATACTTGTGAAAAATGATCAGGGACCCCTTTTATAAAGTTCCTTTTACATAGAGTATATGGTTACTTAGTTGTGAGCTGCCCACCGGTATAGCACATCTAGAACCTCCTTTGTGACAGAAGTGGTAGTAGACAGAGATGACATTTCATAAACTGCTTTTTAAAAATCTGTGTGCTATGCTTGTATCTGGTAATCTGAGCAACTCCTCTGAAGATAACAATATGCAATGTAATAACCACTGTTGATTTTCTAGCATTTTGTTTTGAAATTCTGTATTGGTTTTATTGTTTCTTCTTTTGTCTTTAAAAAATAATAAATAAAATCTGGGGGGAAGACTAGAAATGGAAAGACAAATAAAATAAAATAAAATTTGCATGTTAAATATTACTAAATCAGAAACTTCATGGCAACTAAGATTTTACACACAGACACACAAACACATGCTTCTTAGTAAAAATGTACATCAGTCATTGAAAAGTAGATAAGACCAGGATAAAAAGGCTTTCTTGACTGGTTAAAAATAGAATAGAAAGACCTAGACTTGTTCAAACCAGTCAAGCAAAGAAAGTGCATACTATTTAAGAAAATGTAGATAGATGAAAAACAATTGTTCCTCAGGATTTTCTCACAAATTTAGCTCAAAAGAACATTAAGCAGTAAATAAAGAGGGCATGAGCACCTGCCTAGTAGTAAATAAGGAATATTTCAACCTAGTTGTGTATTTCTGGGCTCTGAGAGACCCTTGTTTCCTTTCTTTATGAGTGAGTACAATAAAGACCAAGTGGTGCTTCATTCTCCAAACTCTCGTTACATAATAAAGTAAGTTCTTATCGTTTTTGTGAGGGATCCTCCACATCGGCTCCATATGACCTCCAGAATAAAACGTTTTTTGAGCCATCTTCAAGATCCACCAAGACCTGGTATGAGCTGTCAAACGCCATCGCTCCTAATTTCTCTGACACCCCACTCCTGCTTAACAGACCTTTTGCTGCGTTCCCCAAAGCCCCCTGCTCCTCCACACACTCTTGCTTTTCGTTCCACATTCTGTCATCTTCGACGTCCCCCCCCCAAGCCCACTTTGCATTCTTCATCCACCTCATGCCTTTTAAAAGATTCAGGTGTGGTGTTGTTTCTTGCAGGAAGTCTTTCCTCGACCGCCGCCCTTAGGCTAGGTGAGCTACCTCCCTCCACAGTCTGGGTCTGAATGTGTCCTTCTCCCTTATATCCCACGTACTTTCCTGTGGCTCCTTTTCACGTGCCTCCCCAAGCAGATATGAGCTCCTCTAACATGGGTACCCTGAATTCCTCAAGCCCAGCACAGGACCTAGAACTACTTTGATTCTCAAAAAAAAAAAAAAAACAAAAAACTTTTAAGTAAATCAATAAATGAATGAGTACGCAGTCTCATTGTCCACGGTGTAGACACTGCAAGAGAGATGCTCTTCTTCAGAGAGTTATCAGTGGCAGAAACTCCTGTCATTGAAGAGAAATGTGGCTCTGAGAATACAAAGGAACAGGAGTCATCCTATGTAGAATTCCACTGTGAGGCTGGGGGCACAGCACCTGCCTGGCAAAATGCAAGGTCCTGAGTTCGATTTCCTGGTACACACCCACCACCACCACCACAGAACAGAAATGTTCTTAAAATCCCACCAAATGTTAAGAGGGAATGTCAAAAATAAGCAGTGGACTAGCAGCAGGAAAGCTGCGTTCTCTGTTCTCTTCATTACCTCTCTGAGAATCCAAGTGGGATCATTTATTTGGAAGGAGTCAGTTTTTCTTCTGATCAAAGGATTCATTTAAAAACTTTCTGATACCCTGATGCTAATGAACACTATCTGAAGGGAACCACTGAATTGCAGTGACAACCCAAGCAGCCACTAGAAGGACCTAATCTTGCCAATAATGAGGAGCAAGTTCCAAAAGAATGAAGTCTTCTGAGAGAAGGAAAAGAATATTGATGAAAAGCCTGGGTAAAATCCTATGTTATGCTCGCTTAGCAGTGATGGAACCCTGCTGGATGTTCTTGCCCAAAATTTGTGTTATTCATGATGTGATCCCTTTCAGTTTTGGAAGAGCTCCCACTGGCCTAGAATGTAAAGTCTTGCACTTTCACAAGGTTGTTTGCCTTATATCTGTATCCTATATCAAAATGCTATATGAACTATCTAAGCATTTTGCAAATTAGTCCAGTGTGAAGAACAATTCTTCTTAAGCCTGTGGTGTCAGAAGGTCATCAGGCCTCCTCTTTCTCTGCCACACCTACACATCCTCATGGTATTAGTGATGGGTGGGAGAGTTACAGTGTTTGTGGTGATCAGTGAAGAGGCCGTTCTGAATTTTGCTGTTCTGGCCCCCTCCCAAGGGGCACAGTCTCATTATAACAGTGGATTTACCTGGGTGGGAGGTGAGGGTGAGCTGCCATGCCTCCTCCCTGGTGGGACATTCTACAATCTTTGGTAGGCAGGAAGTGTGCAAAAAAATTACTCTTCCCAATTGAGAAGTACTGATTTAAGGGAATCGAATTGCTGTGAGAGAGTACACGTAACTCTTTGCATATGACATAGACCATATGGCTTCAAAAGCAAACTTAGAAAATTGACTCAGTACTCTTCCTATGTAGAAAGTTAAGCCAGGCCAGATAGTTCAGTGGACTAAAATGCCTGCTTAGGCAGGTGCAGGGACTGGGGTTTGATCCCCTGTGTGCTGTGCTGGCGATACCCCTAGGCTATGCTGAGCCAGTGATTGAGAATAGCAATGGTGGCATGTGCCTGTAATATCAGCACTTGGGAAGCTGAAAACAGGAGGATCACGACATGTCCTATCTGTGTAGTGAGACCCTGTAGACCCTGCACTAAATACATAAAAAAGAAGAAGAAAGTTACCACTATGCCTGAGAGGGACCCTCACTTCTCTGAATGAGAAAGTGGATGCATCAGTGTGGATTCTTCCTCAAGGAAATACTGAAACAGGAGTGGTGGCCCAGGCTTATAGTGGCTGAGTAATAAGAATTGCAAGTTTGATCCCTGCCCAGAAAATGTAGTGACTTAGTGAGATCTTGTCTCAAAATATAAAAGGGTTGGAGATGTGGCTCAGTGCAAAAGCCCTGGATTCATTTTCTAGTATTTGGGGGAGGATAAAATACAGGGGAGGAGGGGAAAGCAGAAGCAGAAAAAGAGGAGGAGGAGGAAGACGAGGAGGAGGAGGGGGGCAGGAGGAAGAGCAGGAGGAAGAGGAGGAGGAAGGGGAGGAGAAAGAAGAGGAGGAGGAGGGAGGAGGAGGAGGAGGAAGACGAAGATGACAAAGAAGACAAAGAAGAAGAAGAAAGAGGAGAGGAGGAGGAGGGAGAGGTAGAAGAAAGAAAAAGAAAAAATATTTCTGGCTTAATTTGCTTTGTCCTTTTAACCTTTCTGCTTGTAGTTTCATGCATTTGCTGCACTGAATCCCCAAACTCTACAAATGTAGTAAATGCTTTACCCCCACATGCTTGTACTCCTTCTGAAGGAGCTGCTGTTGCCATTGTGGTTTTGAGCTTCTGTTTTCGGTTATTTGCATTCTGCATAGACTACTCTGAAAGATGGACTATCCCACGTTTTTTTCCCCAGTACTAGTGATTAAACCCAATGCTTTACACATGCTGGGTAATCCCTCTACTACTTAACTACTTCTTTTTTTTTTTTTTTTTTTTTTTTGTCTTTTTGAGACAGGGTCTCACTATGCAGTTCAGGTAGGCCTTAGACTCACTTTGTAGCTCAGGCTGGTCTCGAACTCACAACAATCCTCCTGCCTCAGCCTCCCAGTGCTGGGATTACAGGCATGCGCCACCACGCCCAGCTTACTTAACTACTTCTTGAGGCCACAATCCTCTGCCTGGATTACTCTTCTCTCATTGCTGAGACAAAATACCTGACACCGGGAATCAAGGAAGGAAAGGTTTATTTAGTTCACAGTTTGTGGAGGTTTCAGTCCATATTCCGCTCCAAAGGAGGGTGACAGATAGCAGAGGGTGACAGTTCATGGCCACAGGAAACAGCAAGAGCAACAGGAGCACAAGGGGGAGGAGTAAAAGATCTAACCTCTTTTTGTCCCTTATTGTATGCAGGCTACCTGCCCTAGGATGGGTGTGGCACTCACAACCACAATCCCAGCGCTAGACAATGAATCAGTCACAAACTCTAGATTCAGCCACCTCTGAAAAGCACCCCTTCCTCACTGCCCCCTGTGAATGCATGGGGCTTTGGGGGGGGCAACCCAGACACAAGCTGAAGCACTCTCTTTTCTAAACTGGACAATCACTTTGGGAATTTTTCCCTGTGTTTTATCTACACTGTTGTACACTCAGTATGTTTAAGAATTGTAAGTGAGACCTTTGGGCAACATTTCTCTGTATCCTAATACACCTCTATTTGAATACCTCTGGAACTAGATTCAAAGAGGTGATGATGGGAATGCACAGAGTGGGACTCTGTGACAGGCGGTGTGTGTCTTGAGAGCTCGTGCCCACAAAGAAGATTAGCTCCACCGAGGCCCCAGTCCAGAAGGTCTAGTCCTTTCCATCTGTGTGAACAAACCCTGGCTGGCCTAGAAGCCATGTCTTAATACTTTGAATTAATCTGGTCTGCACAAACTCATTTATCAAGAGTTTTTTTTTTTAATTGTATTCAATCCTAGGGATTGCTCCCTTGAACTTATCTATTATTATGTTTCCTGAATATGCAATTATGTCAATTGCCCTTCAAATTAAAGTTTATTAACCAGAAAGTGAGAGGATTCCTAGAAATTCATGGTTGTACTCCAAGGAATCTGTCACTATGTGAAAATTTGTATGTACATATATTGTCGCATTTCTTAAATTTCTGAAGGTGTCCATGACTACTCCTCCCCCAAAGTTGAGAAATTCTAGGGCCAGCGAAATAACTCAGCAGACTAAGCACCTGCTTAGTCAAGCACAGGGACTGGGGTTCAATTCCCAGCATCAGGTTATGCTGAGTCCGCCACAGAGACCATGGTGCACGCCTGTAATTCCAGCACTGAGGAGGCTGAAAACAAGAAGATCACTATAAGTTTGAGTTGCTTAATAAGACCCTGTACCAAATACGTAAAAAATTTTAAAAAGAAATTCTCAGATTAAAGCACCTGCTCAGGCAGATACAGGGACCAGGGTTAGATCACCAGCACACTATGCCAGCCCCACCCTGGGGCGTGCTGAAAAGGCAATTGATACTGGGCGTGGTAGTGAGTAACTGTAATCCCAGCATTGGGAGGCTGCAAACAGACGGATTACTGTAAGTCTGATCTGTGTAGTGCCTGTAGACCCTGCATTAAATACACTTAAAAAAAAGAAAGAAATTCTGCTTTGGAATAATTTGGCTTTTTCAAATAACTGTAAGTGTATGTTTGGTGTATTCATATGACTCAATTTATCTCATTACCAAGAGCACAACATATTTTAAAAATAAGAAAAAGCCATTTGACCTTTAAATGTGACAGTCTCCCTTCTGAATATATTATTAAAATGGTTACTTTATGCTGTACTTTAAGGAGACTTTTTATGGGGAAGTTTATTAAATGTGGCCATTCACCAAATTAATAATTTAAAGGCATCTTTTATAAATGATTGATGCATCATGTCTGATGTTAAGTTCTTTATGCTTCCTTTGTTTTTACTGAAGTTCACTGATATTTTTAATTACCTGTTGCCTTTCATTAAGCTAGAAAAAAAATTAACAATAGGCAAAATGGTCCCATTTGTTCAAAATTACACATGGAATTTGAAGTGTACCTTTTAGATGTCAGACTCTGTTTCTTTTCTGAATGAATTCTTAAGAATAGAGTGTTCTAAAAATTTTCAAAACAAAATTCTTTCATTTACAAAGCAGCCAGTTGTGATTTTGAAAACATCCTGCAAATAAATATTGTTCCCTTACATATGGTAACATGTGTATGTCCCCTGAGGATTTCTGGAAGTCTTACTGAGATTACTGCATCACCAGGAGGATGTGCCAGTAGTTCAAATATTTCATCATCCACAAGTAGAGATCCCACATTGCCCTGGGAGCTGGAAAGAGCTCCACTGATGAAAACTTTTCTTTCAGGAAATGAGGTCTTCTCACCCAACCTGGTCTTAGAGTGCCTGAGGCTGAATCAGGAACCTATTTTACCTCTTTAAAACAAGTTTGCACCTTTGCTGACTGTCTTCTCAGAAAAGCCATTTTCAGAGCACATCAGTAAGAAGCAAGAGGAGCACCCATTAGACCGAGAAGCAGGACGCAATCAAGAGGAGAGTGGATACTCAGAACACCCTCAGGAACTGGAACTCTGTGATGGGCTTTGGGTGGTAGAAATCTGGAAGGTGACAATCTCTGGTCTTAGTCTTGTCTATGGGTGGGAGAGGATGGCCCACCCCAAGTGACGTACAGGTGCACTCAGAGGGCAAACCTTAAAAGGTGGTCTGTTCCCAGGTACAGTAACAAGGAAATGGGCAAATTCATTTGTAGATGGAAGATAACTGCCCTGATTTACTATATCTTGGGGGAGAAGAAAGAAAAAAAAAAAAAAAAAAAAAAAAAAAAAAAAAAAAAAAAAAAAAAAAAAGAATGA
This sequence comes from Ctenomys sociabilis, assembly GCA_004027165.1. Classification (NCBI taxonomy): domain Eukaryota; kingdom Metazoa; phylum Chordata; class Mammalia; order Rodentia; family Ctenomyidae; genus Ctenomys; species Ctenomys sociabilis. The sequence goes on from PVKA01003591.1 coordinate 52,517, forward strand.
GCCTATATCCTAAAGCTGAAGTGTTTCTTAAAAGTACAAATTTTAAAATCTTAATTTTGTTTCTATTTGGTTTTTATTTCTCCTATTGTACGTTAATCTCTGTATTTATATGGTACATTTTGCTTTTGGTGAGTACTGTGCAGGCATTAACATTACCCATGCCCAAGTGTTATCATAATTACTTCAGAGACAGGGAATTAAATGGTCTCTTCTTATTGCCACATCCTGTTGCTTGATATTTTGTTACTTCAATCTTTTTTGTGAATTGGGAAACTAAGTCTACCTTGAGAGAAAGCTTCTGTGTGTAGGATTTAAGGACAGACAAAATGAGTGACTCTCCTGAGAAGAAATCTTTCCAGAGCTTTTTTACTCTGGTATTTCCATCATGTCAGCCTTTCCTAGCATTTATGGATTTATGACAGTGGCTGATGGATATGGCCCAAAGATTTGAGGTGACTAGAAAGTCTATCTCTAGATAACTAGTATTTTATTGCAATTAATCTTTCTTTTTCCATAAATATTTATTGATCATCTATGTGCTGTACTTTTCTAGGCATTGGAGATACATGCTAAGTGACTTTATATTAGAGCATGGAGAAACAGCAACAACAGAAAAAAGGAAAACAAAAGGAATGTCAGATAGTGAAAAGTATACTTGTATAGAAGAAAGATAAGGAAAGGGAGAGAAGGCCTGCTGGAATTGTCACCGGCCTGTTAGCTCAGTAGAGTGCAGTGGCCAGGGCTCCATCCCCAGTGTGCTGGGACAGCCCGGGGGGGGGGGGGGGGGGGGGGGGGGGGGGGGGGGGGGGGGGGGGGCACGCTGAGTCAGTGAATGAGAATGGGAGAGGCAGCGGCCATCTGTAATCACAGCACTTTGGGAGGCTGAAAACAGGAGAATCACGATGAGTCTGACCTACGTTGTGAGACCCTAGGGACCCTATAGACCTTGTCCTAAACACGGGAAAAAATAAAAAAATAAATTAAATGGCTACATGCCACGTTTAGGGTCCTGTCTTCTGATTTGTAACTGGCTGCCTTCTTGTTAAGCCCTCGTGAAACAAAAAGCAGCATTCCCTCATCTTCTTAGTATAAGGGCACTAATTTTCACCACAGAGCCCTACCTTTAGGACCTAACTACCTCCCAAAGAACCAGCTTCCTCTTACTATCATGTTGGGCATAAATTTCAGCAGAGGAATATTTTGAAGGAGCACAAACATTAGGACTATAACAAAAGGCCTCACTGAGAAGGTAAGATCTGATTAAATACCTGAAGGAGAAAAGAAAAAAAAAATAGGCTGATGTCTAGGTGAAAAGTCTAAATAAATACAGAGGCAGGAGAGGCATGGCAGAAACATGCAGAATTGTTTTAAGAAGCAACAAGAAAAGAAATGGGGCTAAAATAGGAAAAGAGGTCAGAGAAGTTACTGGTGAACAGATACGTTGAACTTTGTAGATCTGAATTATTATATAACCATAAGCTGAGGCAGGAGGATTGTTGTGAGTTCGAGACCAGCCTGAGCTACAAAGTGAGCTTAAGGCCAGCCTGAACTGCATAGTGAGACCCTGTCTCAAAAAGACAAAAAAAAAAAAAAAAAAAAAAAACATATATTTTATACATATAATATTGTGTATTTAAAATATATGTACAATATAATGTGCAACATATAATGTATATGTACAAATATACATAAATATGATACGTGATCAAACAATATGGTGTTTAAATTTTATTAATTTATTAAGTAAAAGACACTTTGCCATTACCCTCAAAATACTCCTGTTGACTTCTGACACTATTGTCCTTGTTTGAGCCACTTTGTGAAGCAATTCTGAAAGTCCTTCTTTACCAGTGTCTTTAGTTAAGCTGTCACGGGTGCCTTGATAAGCTGAATTGAGTCAGAATGTTTTTTCATGGTCATTTTGACTTTGGAAAAGGGCTAGAAGTAGAATAGTGCCAGTTCTGGTAAATAAAGTAGGTGAGGACACATGGTAATATTTTTATTTGATAGAACTTGCTGTTTGTTCATCGGGTAAAAGATGATGGTGGCTTGAGCCAGCTCAATGATGAACAGTAGTAGAAGCCTGGGTTTATTTTGAAGGTAAACTCAACAGGCCTTCTGAAGACTGTATGGCATCGAAGCAAAACAAACAAACAAGAGTTGGTGATGTCTTAGCTCTTCTGTAAGTGGATGCAGTTAGAATTCCTGTTGGGCAGTTTGATTCCAAGCAGCAGAACAGTGGGATGGGGAAGTGAAGCAGAATAAGAGGGAGCACTTGTAGCTGATAGAAGCAAACAGTTGCTGGATGGTATGAGATACCATGCGACTCCCTAAGCATTCAGATATATGGGTGATACCATAAATCCTGGGTGATAACAGGAAAGCTTCAGGATAGGGAGGTATGTTGTGCAGGACCATCAGGTGGTGTGTCTCTCAGGAGCTACTCAGGACAGTGCTGGAGCTATAGCATGGCTACAATGAGAGGCAGATAAGGCTAAAATGATGTGCAAGAAGAATTCAGTATAGTGCAGACTTTACAAGTCCCATCAGTCCAACTTTTCTAATCTACCTGGCTCCTGTACTAAAACACAGGGCCTTTAATTTTTTAAGAATGAACTATCCTTATTCCTTTCCTGTGAAAGATAGAAATACAAATCCAATCTACCAGAGAACTCTTTAAAGACACACACGAGAGGGTTTGTGACATAGACACCGTTGCAGCTGATTTTAAAGGCTATACTAGATAGTCATCTCTTTCTCCAGTTCTAGATTTCCCTCATCTTGGCCAACACTTTGGCTGGTTGAGGAGTTGCCTGTTGGAAGGACCAGACCTCAACTCCAAGGATACTGAACCTTTAGGGACTTGCCTTTGTCAGCAGTAGTTGCTGTTTTCCCTTTCACCCTTATGACTTGGCACAGAACAGCCAGGGGGTTCATATTCCTTGCTACTGCTAATGGATAGTGGCTTCTGTAGCTTCTTATGGTACAGAGTCTACTATTCCCACAAGCTGAGAAACTCCTTTACTTAAATAGTCATCCACTGAAATGAGAAGCCCAAATGAAGAAGGGATCACTATCGTGTCAAGTACCCATCAACTAATGCCTTTAATATGCAATAATACAAATAAAAAGCTCAAGGTCATTGAGTTGATGATGAGAAGGACCAATTCAACCAATACTTGGAGGCCCTTAGTGCCATGTATTTTGGCTGTGTAGAGCACAGCATATATGGCTCTTGGTTCAATGTATACGTGTTATTAGTTAGGTTCCCAGGCTGGCACCCTTGCAGACCCTAATGTCCATTGCATCATTCTAATAGGCAGAGAACTGTGCATGGTTAGGTACATGGGAAGACAGGAGTACATGGAGTACAGTGGAACAGAGGTCATGAATCCTTTGTTGCACCACCTCTACCATGAAATGTATTTCTAGGTTGATACAAAATTGTGTAGGTTTTTGTATTGGTAGATCAGATATTCTATAAGCAATAGAACAATAATGTTGATGGAAGCATTGAACTTAGATAAAGGTAAATCCAAAGTAATGCTTATTTTCAAAAAGGAATTATGTATTTACTATGAGGTAGAAAGGATATAGTGTGATCAGAGTGCCTTCAAATGACTGGCTGTTTCTTTAAGGAAATTTACTATATTATGGGCACAGCACTGGTCTCTAGTGCTGGCAAGTTAGGCTTTCACTGAGGCAGTTTCGTGATTAGCCTTAATGAGAAGGATTCTATCTTAGTCTGTTTCATGATGCTATGAGAAAATTCCCAAAGCTAGGCACTTAATTAAGAAAAGGAGCTTATCTGACTCATGATTCTGGTGCTAGAAATCCAAACATTACAGTACTGGTGTTTAATTAGCCAGCCCCCTGACTATTATCACAACAGTAGAGCTGAAAGAACAGCCATATGTAGAAGGGTCCAAGGTCGTACCTTATAATAACCTTTTCTCAGGAGAATTAATTGGGTCCTGAGGAAACTGTTCTCATACCTTCCCGGGATAGGTCTTCTATGGCCAAATCTCCTTGCACAAGTCCACCTCTTAACTTTCCACCACCTCTCAATGCCATTACTCAAGGGACCAAGTTTGTAGCATGGGATCCTTTTGAGGACAAATCCTATATCATACCAGAGCCCCTGAACTTGGGCCCCTGCTTGGCTTCCATCCTTACCATGGCCACTTCACTCATGCCTATTGTACTGCCACTGTTAGACACCCATCGAATGAGTTTCTCATCGATCTCATTGTTTAGAGTCACCAACAGCCAGAGTAAGCAGTGGATATTCTCTGATGGGCATTAACACAATATACAATGATCCATATAATCTGTGAGTCTCCCCTTCGATCCATCTGTATGCCTCTGCTTTGAACTTTCCTGTTCCTTACCTTCCAATATTATTCCCTGCAGGCCAGAGGCAAACTAGCCAAATTACTTGCTTCTTACTGGTATTGCATGCATATCCTTACCTCAATCCCTTCTCCCTTCATGCAAAATGAATGATTGTTTACAGCTTTATTCACCTGGAGTATTTCTTTTCACTACTCTTCAAAAGTACCAACCTTGAGTGCAAGACTAGCTCATTTGTTTTCAAATTAATTTTATTGAGAAAGAAATAGAAATGAGACAGATTCAAAACAGGTTAGTAGGACAGTTACAATGATTAATCCATTGCACATTGTTGTCTTTGTAGTAGTTATTCATAGTGCAAGATGCAGACATGATGTCTAGTCTAAACACTATTAATACAAATCTTTCTTCTCATTGGACTAAGAGAAAGTAGCTATGTATCTATGCTATTTTATATATACAGATATATATATATATATATATATATATATATATATATATTAATCCCAGTTCTTTTGACTATATTTGAACAGTAGTGAGTTAAATGTCCTTTTTCTACCTTTAAAGACATCACTATTATGTTGTTTTCTTTTGTTCATTTGTGTGTGTTGTGTCAACTCTGTGGCCAGGCCTTTTGTGTTTACATATATAATATCTCAGTGCTCACAACAGCTCTGTGAAGTAGGTATTTGAGTCTGATATAGATGAGGGGACTGAAATAAAAAAAATTACCTGTGTTTGCTGTTAAAACCAGTAAATGAAAGACTCAGGAATCAAACTTGGATTTCCTAACTCTAAATCTTAATCCTCTCTCTAGTATCTATCCTATAGCTATCTTTTAAAATATGGTATCTATACTTCTCTCTCATTTCACTTTCCTTTCCCTTCCTCCTTCCTCTTTTTTTTTTTTTTTTTTTTTTTTTTTTTTTTTTTTTTTTTTTTTTTTTTTTTTTTTTTTTTTTTTTTTTTTTTTTTTTTTGTATTTTAGGAAAGGGTCTACAGGGTGTTCAGAGTCTCACTACTAGATTGGACTCCTAGTGATCCACCTGTTTGTAGCCTCCCAAGAGCTGGGATTACAGGCACACACCACCATGCCCTGTTTCAATTGTAGCCTCAGTGCACCCCAGGGGTGGGGCCGGCACTGCAGGCCTGGGGATCAAACCTCCAGGCCCTGCACCTGCTTGCAGGTGCTTTAATCTGCTGAGCTATTTGGCCGGCCCTCTTCCTCCTGCTTTTCTCTTTCTCCCTCTCTCAATTATAAATTATATTCACCACTCCCTCTCTCAATTATAAATTATATTTACCATAATATAAGGTAACCACTTTAAACTATACCAATTGGTAAAACGCAGTACATTCACAATATCATAAACCATCACCTTATCAAGTTTAGAATATTTTTATCATCTCAGCAGAAGAACTTGTATCAGTTAGACATGCATTCTCCAATCAGCACTCTTCTCAATACCTGGTATCCACTAATCTTCATTTCCTATCTCTATGGCTTTATCTATTCAACAAATTATATATATATGGAATCATACAGTATGCGACCTTTTGTGTCTTGTTACTCTGAGCATAACATGTCCGAATAATTTACATCACACAGAGAGAGTATGAATGATCAAACAAGCAGCCCCATGAGAAGACAGACACAAACAGACCAGACTAAGGTTTCCAAGATGCCTCAGGCACCTGCATTTTTAGTACACTAATTTAAAGGACAGGCCCACTTTGTGTCTAACTGGGTGCAAAAACTTGCATACTAAAAATGTCCATAATTATTCTCAGAGGCTTAGGGTAACAAACTATTTCCCCAGATCAAAAAATTTCAAGCATGCCCATCTTGTGAAGGAGAATATTTTTAGTCAGGTGACTGATAAATAGCATTTATCTTTTCTGCATCTCATGGCAATCTTAGGGAACCATGTCTAGGAAAAAGACACAATGCAGTAACAACACAAGCCCTGTCATCTGTAACTCTATCACGAGTCTGCACCAGTGTGGCGAACCTATGGCATGTGAGCCATGTTAGGCTGTTTGTACCATAGAAAGCTGTAAAAGCTTCCTTGTCTCAGGCCTATATAGTGTTCAAGCAAAGGGCTTTTCTCTGCTGTAATGAAGCTGAAGAACAACTCAAATGATACCCTGTTGCTGTTGTTGTTTTTCATAATAATGTTAGCTTCTATACTGCATTTTGGATCTTCTCTAAAAACTTAGATGAAAGGAAATTTTCTAAAAATTAAGTGACTCCTGCAAGCAGGCACATGGGCCAGGGGGTTCGATCCCCAGGCCTGCCATGCCAGCCCTGCCCCAATGGTACGCTGAGACTGCAATTGAGAATGGGCGTGGTGGCATGGCCTGTAATCCTAGCTCTTGGGAGGCTGTAAACAGGTGGATCACTATGAGTTCAATCTAGTAGTGAGACCCTGAACACCCTATAGCCCTTCCCTAAAATACAAAAAATTAATAAATAAAAATTAAGTGAGAAAAATAGATGATTTACTTTCTTACGTTTATGAGTGCTTTCATTTAGCTCTTGCCCTCAACCTGCTTTGATCTTAGAGGCAGACGTGTCATCAGCTTCTCCTCTCCACTCCTCTCTGTGTAGGAGACTATTTTCTCAACTCACAATATGCAAAAACTAGCAAGAGCTATGAGGTCCACCATACCTATATCAACTAGCGCTTATGAGGAGCTTAATTCTCATCATAGGTATGTGAAATACCTGGTAAGGCAGCACATGCTCTGATTATGGGAGATCATGCCTTGATTACAAGATAGCTGTTCCTACAAATACAGCAGAGATCTAAAGGCTCCTAATAACTGGCCTGTACCAATTTGTAGAGGACACACATCCATGCAGAGACCATTCTGTAGCTGTCTGGCATCCAAATTGTACAGCTCTATGAAGCGCGAACTTGTCCACTTTACAAAAAGGACACTGTAAAGATTCACAAGAGTTCTTTTCCAGAGATAGTCATCTTGGTGATGAGTTAGCAGGGGAAATGACTTCAGTTCTGTGTCAGAGGGCCCAAGGCAGGCCCGTAAATCTTTAAGCAAAATTTATCTGTTCTGTATTAGAGTTTGTCTAAAAAGCCTGTTGGTATTTCCAAATTCTCCAGATGCCCATATTTAATGCTTGGCTGGCTTTCTTATGGAGCATAACCAAACTACCACTTTACAACCACCCTCAATCCCTAGACCCTATAGCAACAAAGCCAGGAGCCCTGAAATGTGCTCTATGAAGCAGAAAAGACTCTATTAATGTTCAGTCCACTTCAGTTCTGTGTGATTACAGAAGGTCTGAGGTACTCATGAAAGATTCCTTTCACTCACAGGAAACTTGACCCTTAAATGTGAATATCTGATCAAAAAGGAGGGAAGAGGGGAGAAGATGACGAGGGAAGTATTTTATTTCATATTTTACTCAACATCTTCATTATCAAAAGCAACAAAATATCATACATACAACTATGTTGGCTAAAAGTCATGGTTGAGAACTGAAGACTGATGTTTCCCACCTAGGAGGGAAATTATTCTAGATTTTCATGTAGAAAAGACTATTTTTCATAGAGAAAGTGATAAGTGGAGGTTGTAAGTCAAGAAACTCTCAATAAGTTATAAACAAAGCACTTCATCATTATGTATCTCACCTTCTGAGTCTGTTAAATGAAAACCATAGGGTGGCTCTGTCCTATTTCAGGGAACTGTTGGGAAGACCCAAGGCAGTCAGACTGATGTGTCCAGTGAGCTCTTCACTATGCAGAGACAATCTTTTTCACTTGGTGGAGTAAAAATATGGAAATTATGATTCATCAAATATTTGGGGGATGTCTATTTTTCTAGTGTCCCACCCCCAAATCTTTTCCATTGCTACCTAACCATTCAAATGTCTTTTCTCTATTTTTTCCCTCCAACATTCTTGCATCTGAGTCCAAGATATCTTCTAATTCCCTCCCACAATCCTTCCCCTCCCACATAAGTGTTCATAAGGAGTTTTCTCAAGTTGTTCTCTTTATGTTTTGATTTCCCATTCACCCTTTAGCTCAGTGCAATAGGGCTTTTGTTCTTACTCAACTGAAAAAGTTCTTGCCAAGCTACTAGCAACATTTGTTGCAAAATCCAATTGATATTTTTAGATCCTTTCCAGAGTTTGATGGTTGGTAGCTTTTGTCCCTGTTGATGGCTTCCCTGGGCCTCCTCCATGAGGCACTCCTTGACAACTTGTTGCCTCGCTGGGAGTCTTTAGATCAGCACAGGAGGTAGAACTGCTACGGCACAGGAGGGAAGGTGTCATAGTGGCTAGGCATGCCAGGTGTAGTCCCTGTGGCTTGACAGCAAGTGGGTTTCTGCAGGAGGCACTCACCATCACAGCAGCCATCACACACCCCTTAGTCTGCATAGATCTACTTCTCCAAGATACACTCGGGGCAGAGTGCTTTGTAGCCAGGATTTCCTTGGGTGTCTCTTCTTTAAGTGAAACTAAAAAGAAGGTGGTTAAAGAGATAAACTCTGGCCCCTGCTAATACAGTCGTTTTTAAGATCACAACTGGTAGCCATCCTCTCTTTTCCATTATTTATTTTTACTTCTTCAGCTTTCACCTCTGCTGCTTTTGATAACTTACCTAGTAATACAGTCAAACCACTCATTTCCAAGGCGCTGGTAGCCATAATCTTCTAAGGCTGAGCTATGGCACTGATCCGTGTATAGTCAAGTATCATCGTATGCCCAAGTGGACCTACTGCATATCACCCATACTCCTCTCGGCCTCGTTGTGTTACAGCAGCCCTATCTCCTCCTCCTGATCAGGGTCAGTTGTTTTTCACAAGTGAAGGGCCAGCCAGATAGCTCGGCGGATTAAAGTGCGTGCTTACGCAGAGCGCAGTCCCAGCATGCTGTACTGGCCCCGCCCCCAGGGCTTGCTGAGACAGCGATTGAGACTGGACCTGGTGGTGCACGCCTGTAATCCCAGCACTTGGGAGGCTAAAAACAGGAGAATCACTATGACTCCAATCTCCATAGCGAGACCCTGTAGACCCTGTCCTAAATTCGTAAGAAAAAAAAAAAAAGAAAAGAAAAAGGAGACTCCTTCATTAGTCTGGCCTCTGTAAACAAATGGCGGCAACACCCTGACAACCCCTACAACTTCTGTTTCCCAGAGCAGAAGCATAGAACTGTTGGACCAGGAAGCCAGTGCACATGTACAAAGTGCCTAAGGAGCCCACTCCAGCCACCTGTTTGTTTCCAGCCTCATATTTTCTTCCTAGTAGACAAAAAACAGCCATATGGAGTTTGTAATTCATGTGTCATTTGTTCCATTGTACCCCTCCATGGCAGAAGATTGCCTTCAAATTGGCACTTCTGTTGTGCCTTTGGTAGGCTATTGTACTGCTCTTTAAAGCCTGCTCTGGGCTGTGTGGGACTTGATATAACCAGAGGATTTATAGTCATAACTTCATTCTTCTGTCTCCTCTATATGTAGGTTTTACAGTCAGCTGCTGTGTTGTAGGGCAGATGTGCCACACCTGTAGATCAGTCTCTCTGAAATTTCCTTCCACAAAGTGATGCTACCTGAGGTTCAGTAGACAAGGAAAGCAAATAATTACCCAGTATAAATGTATAGATAATAAGCTACTGGCTATTCTAGGAAAAAAGGGGATCGTTATGATCAATGTGCCAATAAAGGGCCACATGATCTCCTCAAGGAAAGTGCCATGTTGATCTCTGTTGCTAACTGGTTGGGTTTTCAATGGTAGCAGGAGTCAGATCAGCCTTGGAAAGTGGCAATAGCAAGTTCTGCTATTGGTCCACGGGCAGCCTCCATCTCTGTCAATCTATTAAGGTGCCAAGTGCACTAATTCTGCCAATAATAAAGCCTGGCAACTGGCAAAATTGTTCAAATCTTTCTCTATAGCATCTAGTGTTTGATGATCATGAATAAGCAAAACAAAGATCAGATTATATGCTCACTCCCATTTATTCATCCCCATAAATATGGCCTATGCTTTCTTCTCTGAAGGCTTCTGCTAGCTTTTTTCTTCCCAAGATCTTGATCAGCTGGTCAGTTTCTTTGCTGAAAGGTCCACATATATGCCTTCTTTTGGCCATGTTTTCTTGAAATCTCATTAGGAAGATTTGCTTTTGGCACTATCATTGAAAGCCACTTCTCTGTACAGCTAGTAAGCATTTTTGGTGGATAAATACTGAATTAGAGCCAGCTAAATAGCAGGGGCTGGAGCTTCAATCCCCGGGGCCTACCTACTGGCCCTGCCCCCAGGGGGTGCTGAGACAGCAATTGAGACTGGGTGTGGTGGCACGCACCTATAATCCCTGCCCTTGAGAGGCTGTAAATAGGTGGATCATTTTAAGTCCTATCTAGTAGTGAGACCCTGAACATTCTGTAGATCCTTCCCTAAAACATGCAAAAAAAAAAAAAAAAAAAAAAACCCACACACACACAAAAAAAAAACAACACTGATTATTTAGCAAGCTTCTTCCTCCTTCTGAAGCTGTTCTTACTGAACAGCTCGTCTAGCCATTGGTGTGAGTCCACAGGAGCAATGGTTGTCATTTCAGTAAATGCGTGTGTTGGGGTGGGGGTTCTAGATCACATGCAACTGTCATTTACTTGTGCTATGTAGTCCTCCTGAGACTTGAGCCTTGATGTACCACACTCCATCTGATAAACTTCTGCTGATCTGCCCAGTGTTATGTGTCCTACACAATACAGCTCATGCTGTGTAGTTCAGGATACATGGCTGCTTTTTTTCCATGGTGAAATATTCGGTCTTAATCAGGGCCCAGTAGCACATCAAACGTTATTTTCTGCTCTGCGTGTAGTGTGGCCTCGCTCCAGAAATTTAGAGTGCTGTACATTGATCCTCCAGGAAAGACTTGCCATAAATTCCACATTATGCCTCCAGTACAATAAGGCACACCAGCTCATGTGGCCTGCATGGTGGGACTGCTTATATTGCCACCTGATGCTACCAAGTCCTGCTTAGGTTCTGCTACAAGCCAGCAGAGTTTCTTGTTGATGGATACATGAGTAGTCCAATCCTTATACAGTACTTCACTGAACAGTAAATCAGTTTCATTTTCCATTTTTCTCCTCAGATGGGAACAAAGGCACAACTCTTAACCAAAATCTTGTGTTTGTTCCTCAGCTTTGTCTCAGCATTATCTGTCTGCTGTAGCTTCAGGGCTAACAAGATCCAGCCTGCTTCCCCCAGCCACGCACTGCTTTCCCTCCTTCTCCTTACCCCTTCCCTAACTGTCCCAACCTGTGTGCTCTTGTCTGAATGACAAATCACTGCACAGGATGAGATAGTTGTCTTCACAGAATGTTCTTTAAAGCCACCATCAGTAACAGTTCTACAAAGTGGGCTGTCACTTTGTGCCAGGGACTGTCTGGACCCCTGTATTAGCTTCTCATCACTGGGGGCCAAATGCCTGACACTCATGACTTGGAGAAAGACCAGTGATTTTCTGTTTTGAGGTTTTTTCCCTCCCAGTTTCAAGATTTCAGTGCCAGAGTAGCTGGCTCCAGGGCAGGAGTGCTGCTCTTCAGTGTTTCCCAACTCCTAGCTTCTGGGAAACAGCAAGGGAAGAGTCAGAGAAGAAGGGGCCTCTGGGGAACTTGACAGACAGAGGCCCTGAGACCCTTCCACACACTCCCAGAAGTGTGCTTTACTCATAACCTACATGTCTTGCAAGCCAATGAAGTTGATGGGCAAGGTCAACCATCATAGTCACAAACAAATTTTACAGGACGTAGTGATCTGTTTCCCTATCCTAATTTTACCTCCTTTCTCCTCAGAACACTTTTAGTACTGACCAGACCAGCTGGATGATTCTTGAAACCAGCTGAGACAGAGTTAGGCATATCAGTGGCTTGCCAAAAGATGATGTCTGAGACAGATAAGGGGTATGGAAGCAGGATTTTGCAGGAAGAGCCCTGGATCTTGGCAGGGCTCCCCAAAATAAAGTGGGGAGCTCCAGAGGAAACACTAGTTGCTAGAGGACCTCTACATCTGGCTCCAAGACCAGACTCTGGCCTCACTGCCATGGCATTGGTGGCACATGAGAGCACAAATGATCTCAGCACTTTGGAAGGCTAAAGCAGCAGGACCACGAGTCTGAGCTCAACCAGGGAAAGTTAATAATTGAGAATGGTATCCCAAAAAATAAAAAAGAGCTGGAGATGTGGTTCTGTGCAAAGGCCTAAGGTTAGATCCCTAATGCTAAGGAGCAGAGGAGGTAACCTTGGCCCCTCCTATGTCTCTAGTGACTTCTTTCTCTCTGTCCTGCCCAAGGGAGCATCTCTCTTTTTCTCCACCACGTTGTGATATAGCTGGGGGCCCTCGCAGGAATGCCAGCCTATCAGGGCTCTTGAACTAAATCAGCCTCCTTGTAGAATTCCCAGCACCAAGAAGTCATATAAAAGAATTTCATAGCAACACAAAAAGCAGTAAAACACACTTGGCCTTTTGCACAAGCTGCTCATTATCACTTCAGTAGTACCATTGCTTAGGTTCTTATGGGCCAACTGTTTCTAAAAGTCATAACCACTGCTATTTGTGTATCTAACAAGATTCTAATGAATTCTGTTAGCTAACTTGTTATGAGTGTGGTAAAATACCTGAGATAATTCCTCTTGTAAGAGGAAATATTTACTTTGGCTCACAGTTTCAGAAGTCTCAGTCCATGGTCAGATGAGCTCATGACTTTGGGCCTGTGGCGAAGCAGAGCATCATGGGCTGGAGTACATGGCAAAAAAAAAAGAAAAAAGCTGCTCTAGTTAAGGCGACTGAGAAGCAGAGAGAGAGAAAGGCTAGGGCCAGAGTCCCAATACCCCTTCAAGAGTTCACTTGCAGTGACCTAACTTCCACCAAGCTCAACCTTGTAGAGTTTACAACACCCCAGCAATGCCACAGGCTGCCAACCCTGCCCTACATGGCCTTTGTGGGGGAGAGGGGGCATTTTAGTTCCAAACCATAACAAATTCCAATTTCCTGTCTCTAGGCCAGATGTGTTTTCCAGATATTCAATTTGTATCATCTAACAGCCCATTTAGATATCCTATAGAGTCCTAATACTTAACATTTCCAAAATAACCTTATAATTTTCCTAGTCAAAACTATCTTTCTGTACACACATCACAGTGAATGGATCTACTATTTGCCCAGATGGCAAAAGAGACAGCAAGGAATTTATACTTTCACCTCACTCATCTGCAAAATAAAAATCCATTATCAATCATTTGCAGCCTAAATATTTCTAAACTCGGCCTCCACTTCATTGATGCTGCTGTCATCCGACTTCATACTATCATGATTTTTTACTACCTGACCCATTATAACTGGTATTTGTTTTGTCCTTGCCAAACACAGCAATTATAGTGATCAGTCTGGAATGCACTGGGGACAGTAGTTTCAGTTCCCCATATGCTATGTTAATGGCTCCCATTGCTTTCAGGGGGAAATCTCAAACTCTCTGCATGGTTTATAAAGCCCCCCATCATCTGGTTGTACCCCTCATTTAGTGTCTCCCTGTCCTTTAGTCACTTCCATTAGTTCACTTACTTTGAATTATTTTGACATGTGGAATGTGCTCTCCATTCTGCTTCTCCTAATGCATTAACACAACCCACTCCTTTCCACTGAAACATTCTTTCTCTTCTATCCTTTTGTATCTGAGCCCTTACTTTTTGAAATTACAATACATTTAAAGCACAAAACTAACACAGCAAAGCAATAATTACATATTTCATCATGATTAACCAGAAATTAGCTTTTTGCCATTTTAACGTGGTTATGTCGCACTCATTCATTCATTCATTCCAATAGGAATTGAGCTCAGGGCCTCCTTGCACATGCTAAGCAAACACTCAGCACACAACTTCATCCCCAGACCCTTTTTAGGATTTTATTTTGAGACACACAGGGTCTTGCTAAATTTTTCATCCTGGTTGAAACTTGCAGCTCTACCTGTACATCCCAAGTATCTGAGACTGTAAGTGCGCACCGCTGTGCCCAGATCTTTTCTATTTTATAAATAATAAAGGTAAAGCTCTACCACCATCCTGTCTTCTCTTCCTATCCATACCTAGAGGTCAAGATACAGATTTATCACGTTTTGCCCCTGTTCTTCCTCTTAAGACATCTGCCTGATTGTCATTCTTCTGTCTTTGACTTTTATTTGCTTTTAAGTTTTCTTTGTCATTGATATTCAACACCTTCATAACAATCAATCATAGCTATTGATTATTTTTATTATTTGAGTTCTTTGCCCATCTTTTAAATAAGATGTTCTCAGCCATTATTTCTTTTTTTTATTTTTAAAAATACAAAATAGTTAAAAAAACACACATTAGAAATAACACAAAATTTCATTACACAAAGTAATAAGAATTCAATAATTGTTTTATTGCATGATGTTATCTTCAAATTAGTTGTTAGGTTAACAGATATAAACCTACAAACTTTGTTAAAAAAAAGAAAACACCAAAAAAAGTTATAAGAAATTAAAAGGCAAAATAAATAAGAATAAAAAGAAAAAGTTTAACTGTTCCCTTCAAAAAACCAGCAGAAATCAGCAGTACAATTATCCATGCATATATATATATATATATATATATATATATATATATATGAATATGAATAGATGTTTGTCCCTTCTTTCTTTTGTCCTTTTCCTCATCCCGGTTTTTCCTTCCCATTGGACAGTTTCTTTCTTTCCCAGTATCTATTGTACCTTTCAGATTTTATTTACTCTTTCAGGTTCTCACACTAGGGAGACAATATGATGTTTGCACATGTGTGTCTGAGTCAGCCATTATTTCTGTATTATTGTCTCTCCTCAGTTTCTCTCTTCTGTAAGTTCTATTAAATGTATGCTGGATCATTCATCTTTCATTCTTATCTTTTAATTTCTCTTTTATGTTTTCTTGTGATGTCCTTCCATGCCACATCTGGTCTTTCTTTTTCTTTTTTTTTTTAATGTATTTGGGTCTGCAGGACCTACAGGGTCTCACTACATAGATTGGACTCATAGTGATTCTCCTGTTTTCAGCCTCCCAAGAGCTGGGATTACAGGGGCGCGCCACCATGCCCAGTCTCAATTGCAGTCTCAGCGTGCCCTGGGGGCAGGGCACTTGGAGTATCAAACCCCAGTCCCTGCGTCTGCCTAAGCAGGTGCTTCAGTCCACTGAGCTATCTTGGCCAGCCCACTACAGCTGGTATTTCTTAGCTTTGTTGTCTCACTCACTTTTCTTCCGCTGAATACTTTTCTATTCAATCCATTTAGTATTTCTGTTATATGTCAGTCATCTGTTCTTTTTCATATTGTCCTGTTAGTTTTTATGGGTCTGATTTTGTCTTTTATATCATTAATTATTCAAAAAATTTGCAGGCACTAAGAAATCATTCTGCCGCATGCAGTTCTTCAGAGTCTCAACCTGCTAATTGTCAGGTCAATTTTCTTTCATGATTCTTTTTTTGTTTTTTGTTTTGCGGTACTGGGGATTGAACTCAGGACCTTGCTTGCACTTGGCAAGCAGGTGCTTATGCCACTTAGCTATCCAATTCTACTCTCATGATTAATGACTTTCTCATTTTATGACTTTGGATTCATCTTGAGAAGAGCTATATCACTAAGACTCTTGATGTACCCTGGGCTAAGACCACATCTCATCAGAAGTTCTGTATTTGCTTCCACCAGCAACAACAGAGATTTTTACCCCTGAGGGTCATTTTTTATGTTATCTTTTTAGTGGTTTCTCAGCCACACTATAGTTTAAATGCAAACATAGACACCCAGGCCTGTGGGCAGATCCATAAGTCCATATTCTCCGAATATGTACTTTATTTTATTTTTGTGTGCAGGGGGTACCTGAGATCGCATGCAGGACCTTGCGCTTACCAGACAGACACTTATACCACTGAGCTATCTCTCCAGCCCCAGAATATATTTTATTTATTTATTTTTGTATTTTATTTATTTATTTAAGTATTTTAGGGACTTACTACTAGATAGGACTCATAGTGATCCACCCATTTACAGCCTCCCAAGAGCTGGGATTACAGGAGTGCACCACCATGCCCATTCTCAATTACCATCTCAGCGTGCTCGGAGTGCAGGGCTGGCATAGCAGGCCCAGGGATTGAAACCCTGGCCCCTGCACCTGCTTACAGGCACTTTAATCTCTTGAGCCATTTGGCTGGCCCTATATATTTTAAAAATACAGAACACATAGAAGGGCCACACAAGCTTAATTCAGTAGGGATATATTTTTGACTCATATGTTGAAGTGTATAGCCCTTTCACATTTCTTATTCTACAACTATATCTTAGTTCCAACTCTGACCTCCACATGTACAACAGTCCCTTCTTCTGCCTACGTGTCAGCATTAACAGCCAAGCCATCAGGTGTCTGGGCATGGGGGTGCACACCTATAGCTCCAGTACTGGGCTGGCTAGGTAGCTCTGCAGTCTAAAGCTCCTGTTTAGGCAAGCACACTGGAACTGCAATAAGCTAAGGCCCAAAGACTGCAAGTTAAAGCCCACTCTGGGCAACTTAGAGACTTGGCAAGACCCTGTCTAAAAACTAATTATATACATACATACAAATATACATACATATATATGAAAAAGGATTGAGTATGTAGTTCACTGTGAAGGCCCTGGATTTAATCCTCAGTATTAGAAACAAAGCCCAGCAGAGCTGAGCAAAGCAAACAAACAAACAAAAAACAAGCCAAGGTCTCTAGTTACTCTGACTGGTATGTCTCCATATGATTTTCCTCTTCCTAGAGTACTCAGTCTGCTTTCAGTTCTCTCTTGAGACCTGGGGTATCTTCTTCTTAACAGGGAGGTCAGCTATTTGCTTGAAAGAATTATTAGGCTTTATCCAGCCTTTATAAATGGTCGCAGTAGGAAGGTTTGGAGATGATCTCAATTTATAAGAACTCTTTGTCTTTCAGTTCCTTGATTATTAGTTCCGAAGATATTTATTATCTCATGGGTTATATGGGTATTGAAGGCAGCTGGTAAGGAAACAAAATATGGATTCTACATTTGCTACTTTACAGTGTAAGCTAAATATCAAGATTTTCCAGGAAAATTTATCTAACTTCCCTCCAATGTATATTACATAGAAATAATCCAGCACTGTATATGTCCTCACTCTACCACAGTGCTATAATTATGCTTGCTTATCCACATCATCTTCTTAGCTATATGATGATAAAGAATGTGGTTTCAACTAATGAGTCTATGTCACCTTATACAGTCCATCCCATTATAGAACTGAAAATACAAAGATGCCTCCTGGCTCACAGTGGGATTGCCTCCCAACAAATCCACTACAAGTTGAACATGTGAGCTAAATGCCCTTCACACTTCTCCTATTGCTAATGAACGACAATGAGCACGATTTCAAGGAAGGAGGGGTTTATTTTGGTGCTGAACTTCAGTCCAGATGCAGCTGTCTCCAAGGCAGGAATGCTATGGTAGAGCAAGAAGCCAGAGCGGGAGATGCTCAGGTCTACTTCAAGTACCAGTGACCTGCCTCCTCCCACTAGGTCCCGCCTCCTACAGCACCTCCTAACCAGTCACCTAGCAAACACCTGAGGCTTTGGGGCACATTTTAGATCCGAACTGTAGCCAGCACATTCAATCTGACAACAGTCAGCCATCAAACCCCCCAACCTTGAGCATGCTCAGAGCACTCCCAGTGGGCTGCAGCTGGACAAAGTCATTGAAAGCAAAACCCACCGCATAATAAAGTGCTGGGGATCTCCTGGCATTTATCAATATTTGTTTCCAAAACTACTGGCAATAGAGTATGCAGTGGAATGTTGTTTACTTTCATGTATTTCTTGGTTGACTTGGAGTTTCAACTCGCCACTGCAGCCTAGTACCACGACAGAATTATGTCACATTGTCATTAGGGAAAAGCTCTAAATTCAAAATTTTAAAGCATTGACTGAGTGCATATTGCTTTTGAATCATAGTTAAGTTGAAAAACTCCTAAGTCAAATCATGACTTGGGCCACCTGCAATTGTTGAAACCGGTTGTTTCAGAGAGTATCTGAAACTTCAGTATCTTTATGAAAATTGCATTATCATTCCACCCCCATAAGTCATGTGCTATCAGCATGCTTGAGTTCTTTCTTCTGTACATATGAATTTATCCTGCTGTCCTGTATCCCTTAAAACAAAGCAAGGAGAAACAATAATCCTCTCTTAGTCCTGTTGCCTTTTTAAGACAGCATTCCATCTCTTTTTCTGGCCAGCATTTCTGAGCTCCTCATCTCACCCTCTGTGAGTTCTCTGAAAAGTGTGGCAAATATGTCCTGTTGCTTCCTAGCATGAGGCGCTATTTACAAACC
>PVKA01003591.1:71366-108184 GCA_004027165.1 Ctenomys sociabilis
AAAAAAAAAAAAAAAAAAAAAAAAAAAAAAAAAACACCTGAAAAATGAAACATTTCAAATCTTCTTCCATGTTTTTAATTGCCAGCACGTTCACCTGCAGTTCCTCCCCTAAGTCGCTCAGCTCTGGAAGCTCTCTGTTGCCCCCTGCTGGTAGCTCTCGGGCTAGCGCTCGGATTCTTTTAATCTTGTCTAATGCAATTTAACCCTCCAAGTTCTTTTGCTTTCATTCTTCACCGTTGGTGTTTTTCTTCCTCTGTTCTTTTCAGACAGACTTCGGCTGCATCCATCCTTTTTACCAAGACTAGCAATTCCATGAATTCTAGGGCCTTTTTTCAATTTAGGTGACTTCTGTTATTTGAAAATATTGTTCTTGTTTTCTGTTTTCTGTGTACCCACAGCATTCTGAGAATTAAAATTCCCTTAAAAATTATATGATCCAAAGTCTTCCAAATTTGCCTCCAGATGAGCATTTCCAGTAGAATTTATTTTATTTTTTTAATTTTTTTATTGAGAAACAAATATCAACGAGATAGTTTCATTGATTAATAGGACAGTTTCAATAATTAATATATTGTACATTGTTATCTTCTTAGTGGTTATCCATAGTACAAGAAGCTGGCAGGATATCCTGTCCAAACTCCAGTTGAATTTATTTAAAAATATCAGGATAAATATTACTTTATTTATTTATCCCTGTTCCTGGTATCTCTCATTTTGTAGATCTGAAATAGAGGCTGGAAACCTGCATATAAGTTTATTTAGTCAGTAAAATATGCACATAATAAAAATGTAAACGTGCAAATGAACACTAACAGGTGAATTATTCGCTGTCATTTCCTTTCAGCTTTCTATAGTTCCTCTCTGGGTTTTTTGTTTTTGGCGGTACCAGGGATTGAACTCAGGCCCTTGCGTTTGCCAGGGAAGCACTTATTCCACTGAGCCATCTCCCCAGTCCCTATAGTTCCTCTCTGAATGAACCTCCAGTAAGAATTTCAATAGGATTTGTCCAGATGCAAAGCCAATGTTCTAACAAAGGCTTTCACTAAGTGTGTGCGTGTGCGTGTGTGTGTGTGTGTGTGTGTGTGTGGTACTGGGGAGCTACACACCTAGTCTGTCTGTCTTTTTCTCTTCCTTCCTTCCTTATTTTATTTTATTTATAAATTGCCCAGGCTAGCATTGAACTCCTGCTTCAGATTTCAAGCCAGTGTGTCTCAGTTCCTCTTTTCTCATTGCTGGGAGAAATACCTGAGACTCAGAATGAAGGAAGGAAAGGTTTATTTAGCTTGTAGCTACTGGAGGCTTCAGTCCATACTCAGCTGGCTCCAGGGCAGAGCAGCACGTGGCAGAGGGAGAGAGTAGAGAGCAAAGGGAGGGGCAGCAGCTCAGGCAGCTCGAAGCACTCTCTCCCCTCCTCACTTTGTAATGCAAATCACCTGTCCCAGGGCGGCTGCAGCATCCACACCCACAATAATCAATCGCGAACTCCAGAAGCCCCCCCCACGACTGCATGCGTTGCTGGGGGGACACCTAGACACAAACCGTAGCAAGCTGGAATTACGGGTGTGGCCCGGCTGCTCACAGTGATCCTCCCACCTCGGTCTCCCGAGTGCTGGGATCGTAGACACACACCACCCGGCCTGGCTCCTTCCACTGATTTTGATTATGTTGCGCCCACGGATCCTATAAATGACTCAAGTTTATCCTTCTTTATGGCAAAGTAGTACTCCATTGTGTCCATTCTTTTTTTTTTGGCGGAACCAGGGATTGAACTCAGGCCCTTGCACTTGCCAGGGAAGTGCTTATTCCACTGAGCCATCTCCCTGGCCCTCCATTGTGTCCAAATACCAGGTTTGTTTTATCCCTCCATGTGTTTGGGGACATATAGGCCAGTTCCAAGATTTAGTTACGAGTTACACTGCTATGAACACAGGTATTCATAGATCACTGTAACTCTTTCCAAAAGATAGCTAGAAAGGGAATATCTGGGTTGAATGGAATTTTTAATCTCCATAGTGGTTATACTGTTTTATGTTCTGACCACAGGCTCAGCAGTGTTTGTTATTTATTGATTTCTTAACGGCCCTGATAATACTGACTGTCGTTTGTGGGCTCCCATCTCTTTCTTCTAATTCCCTGTTCTGGACATTCCCTAGAGCATTTCCTTTGATCTTTTTTTCTATCCATATTTTCTGCCTCGACACGCTCTCCAGACCTGTGGGTTGCTCAGAGAAAGCACTTGAGCTGCAGCCTGCTCTCAGCCTAGCCACAGCCTGCTCTTTCTCCTTGTCAGGCCAATCTGCCTGATTGTCTAGAAACATTCAACATCAACGCAACCAACCAACCAATCAACCAACCAACCAACCGACCGACTGACCGACCGACAAGCCTCAACGTACTCTATTTTTTCATCAGATCACATAAATCTTTTGCCTTTTATTCAAATTCTTATCAGTAAGCCCTCCACTCATCATTCTCTTTCCTAGTGTCGTCTTTACTTTTCTTTTGTTGCTGGGATAAAATACTGAACTCTTGAAGTTAAAAGGGGAAAGTTTATTTATCTCATAGTTGGCAAAGGTTTCAGTCCATATTTTCTGATTCTACGGCAAGGTGGCACATAGCAGAGAGGTGACAGTGTGTGGGAGCAGATGACAACAAAAGCAACAAACAGGGGAGACAAGCCCCTTTCTATCTCTTACACTGTATTCAGTTTACTTGGATTAGGGCAGTGCTAATACAATCAGGGGACTGGTCCAACCATCACCCACTCTTAATCCCAGCATTGTACCACCAATCAACCACACACTCTACATTCACTCACCTCCAAACAAAGGCCTATGACTCCATGAGACTTTGGGGTACATCTAGGCACCAACCACAACATTCCACCCCTGGATCCCAAAGACTTTGTATATTCCCTTATGCAAAAGGCATTTATTCCATGTATCAAAGTTGCCAAAGTCCTAACAGTCTCAGTATTGCTAAAAAGTCCAAGTCCCAAGTCTCCTCTGAGATTTAAGGCAAACTCTTAGCTGAGAGCCCCTGTACAAATGGAAAGAAAGTTAAACCCTTCCAACCTTCAATGAGACAAATAAGATAGACAGCTCTATTCCACAAGTTACAAAGAGGTGGATTCAAAGGAATGGTAACAAAACAAGTCCAAAATCCACCAAGGCAAACTTGTCCTGTTGCTCCAGGCCCAGCATCCAGGAAAGCTGTGGTACTAGCTGAACTCCAAAGGGCTTGGGTGGCTCTGCCCGACAGCACCACAAATGCGTGTGGCCCTCACAGCTTCTAAACTTCTCAAGTTGACATAATCAATTGGCATCTTTATAGTCTTCCATCACCATTGCTGCTCCAATGCTATTGTAGCCCTGGAACCTACCATTTTCATCTCTCACACTAATTTTCTTACAAAATGTCTTGTGCTAATTTCAGTTGTGTTTTCACCCCTACTCATGCTCACAAACCCTAGGATGGTCACTTAAAGGCAGCAATTTATTGTCTTTATTGTATTGTGTGTGTGTGTGTGTGTGTGTGTGTGTGTGCACTTGCACATGCTCATGTTTCTGTCCATCTGTCTGTCTGTCTGTCTGTCTGTCTGTCTGTCTGTCTGTCTGTCTGTCTGTCTGTCTATATCTACCTCTATCTATTGCAGTATCAGGGACTGAACCCAGGGCCTTCTCACTGAACTCCCTCACAAGCTTATTTTGAAGCAGGGTCTTGCTGAGTCCCTAAGATGCCTGGACTGGGCTCCCACTTGCAGGCTTCCTTCTTGAATCTTCCATGTCTCGGGATCACAGGAGTGCAGCTCCATGCCTGGATTCATTTTCTTTTTATATTTTCAGCACTTTGCCACTCACTGACACATACTGAATACAAGTTAAAGTTCAACCTTTGTTAAACAAGGCGGTCAGGATCATTCAACTTGTTTGCTTTAGGTACTGTACCCTATTTACCACTTGCTTTAACTGAAAAAAATTTTCTTCACTTTCCTAAGTGTCCGTTGTACTTTTCCTTTAAGGTTGCTTTATATGGTTGTTTTCTTCTTCTTTGAGCTAGTCATTGGCACCATAACTGCCCATTAAAATTCTATAGTTCCTTCAAAGCTCTGCTCTGATAATTCATTCTCAAATTCCTAAGATCCTGGGCTCCCACTGCATTTGGATAGCACTTTCTTCTAGATCTGGTAAAAGGCTTGCTACTATTAGACTAAATTTATAAAATCACAAGATTTTAATTGGAGACAGGATGTTAGAGGTCATCTAAGATAATTCTGTTTGGTTTTTTTAGTTATAAAAAGAAAGTTTTTATTAATTTTATTGAGAAACAAATAGCAATGTCTAAGATAATTCTGTATCATACAACCAAAGGGTCTGAGGCCCAAACAGAGTCAGTCTCTTACTTGAAATTAAATTTCAGCTATACTTGGAACCCGATTTTGAATCCCTTTATAGAGCAATGCTGTCCTTGTAGCATTTTGTCTTTTCATCTGGTCCGTTAGCACCAATGGACAGGGGCTGCCTTTCATTCAACTTGGCTTTTCCTATCATACTCAGCTTCACTATTTTTATATAGTAGCTTTGCAACATTATACTGGGTGAAAATGAACATTTGTGTACTGGTGAAGAGCCAGTTATGGCAGCTCACGTGCCTGGCAAAACAGGATGAGGCAAGATGATTCACTGATGGGAGAGTGAGAGGAAGAACAGAGGAGACAAGAGCTGGGAGGCAGGCAGGCTGCTGTTTCCTGTGCACTGGGACAGACCCAGTGAGACTGGGTGTGTGAGTGGCAGGCACAAGTGCACACTGTAGGAGCTCTGTGCCCCAGCTGCATGGGAAAGCTGGCCCTTGGGACAGGCCCAAGAGGGAAGCCCTACTCCTCAGCTGTTCCCCTGATCAAAGTTAGTTCTTTGCATGTCCACTTCTGTCATCTGATACATTCAAAGCTCCTTGGGAAGCCCTGTGGAGAGGTTTCTTCTTTAGGTCCACAGTGAAAGCAAATGCTTATAGGATGTGTCTGATAGGACATTTCTGAGCCTAAGCCTGGTACTTAAACCCATAACCTGACATTGCTACTGCTGTAGTTGTTGAAGTAGAGCAGTATGGATGATAAAATACAAAACTGGTAGCATTTTTTTTTTTGCCAGCTCAATCCACTCTGAGGGTAGGGCTGGCACAGCCTGTGGTACCAGGAAATCAAGCCACAGTCCCCTGTGCCTGCTAAGCTTGCCTAACAAAATTAAATTGCCCTTACAGCTGAGCTATCTTGCTGGCCTTGGTAGCATCTTTTTTAAAAGCCTAAATCAGGCAGAATTTTTAAATGTTTTATATGAGTAAACATTTATGAACAAAATTAAATTGCAGAATGAAGAATTTCTAAATTCTATTCTCTTAAAAATAATTTGCAGTCAGGTGTGAGTGCACACCTGTAATCCTAGCTACCTGGGAGCTGAAGCAGGAAGATCTCAAGTTTGAGGCAAGGCTGGGAAAATTGGCAAGACCTTTTCCAAAAAAAAAAAAAAAAAAAAATTAAAGCTGATAATACAACTAGAATTTGTGAGTCTCTGGATTCAATCCCTACACTGAAAAAATTTTGCAAACCCATGCATGACTTCTTAAAAAAAATCATCGTTTTAAAGTTTTCTCATATTATATTATGAATATACATTAAAAGTTTTGTAAACTCTTTTTGCTAATTACTCATAATAGTGTGCAAGAACCCATCCTTTAACTTGTCACTCTTTGTCCTCCTAAGTAACTCATGCCTTTGCGAGAAGTTCTTCAGCAATGCACATGGCAAAATAAAAACACTTCAGCAAGGGAAAAGAGTTTTGTTTTATTTTTTTCTCCAAACAACTGCTATTACCTACTTACAAAATGAACCCAAAAACTTGGACACACATCAAGAGCCTCTGAATACTTTTCTTCCACAGAAATTCCAGCCCAGACATTCAATCACAAGGTTCGTTTAGAAAGAGAAAATAAAGAAACAAAATTTATAAAGAAAGCCAAAATTGGAAAGCAATTAGTAGTGATAAATCCAAGGATTATGCTTCTTCGATTATTTTTTTTCTTTGATTATTAATGCTACCACCATTTCCAGATTTTTATTGTGAGATATTGGGAAGAAAGAGGAAAATGAAATGTCTGGGAATTAAAGATAAAATTATGACGTAAGGGGATTTTATAAAACTGAATTGTTAAGAGTACAAGAAGAGCAATTAAAGTGATTGCCAGCAGAAAGGTAAAATCAACAACGCATGAAAAGGAGCTCTATCAGCTGCCATGACCGAGACTTTGCTTTAAATGAATCCACACTGGTGATACCGAAGGAATTAAATGTCCAAAACTGAAAGGATCCAGTCACAAGTCCCTGGAAATGCTTTGCAGAATTTCTAAGGCATCTTGGAAAATAAGTATGACCAGGAAAATGAGATAATAGGAAAATAGGACCACGTTCGTTCTGGTTTTCTAAACTGGCAAAAGTTTCTTGTTAGCATTTATTGGTCTGTCGGTGTGTGACTGGTTATACTCCTGGGATAAATGGAGGCAGGAATGAGGAAAAGATAGGCAAAAACACAAGAGCTGGGTCAGGTGGTGGCCCCTCTGCCTGGTTGGCAAAACGGCCCTGAACAACACTAGGGGCATTTATTTATACCTTTTTAAAGTTACAGTACACAGTGTTGCCTAGTGACTAGCCCTCGGTGTCCAGGCAGGATGTTTTTCTCAAGACTGTGCTAGCTGAACTGCATTAGGCAATGAGGTCTCCTCCTGCCCTCCCACAGAGGGTAAATTTCCCAGCTTTAGCTGCTCCCCACAGTTTTTTATTTGCTATATCACCTAAGTATACTTTACTAGCCTCATTTAGCTACCAGATTATTGTGAAAATTAATCAAATGAGGCATGTTAAATAATCATCAATGCTGGATCAATAGAACAATGATAGTGATTATTTAAGTCTCTTCCTTCTTTGCATTTTTGTAAACACTTGCACATCTGCATGGGCTGCAGGATGGAGACGCTTATGTCCAGTTTTTCAGTTGGCACAGGAACCACTCAGGAAAAGGCTGTACCTTATCCCAATCTAAAGCACTGGTTGGCATTTACTGTATTTTATGAATGAGGCATGACTAAATAGTAAGCTTAGCAAGTTGTGCTGTAAATAAAAACATACAAGAATATATTATATACATATATATTTTTTAATGTATAGGGTCTTACTACACAGATCGGACTTGTAGTGATCCTCCTATTTTCAGCCTCCCAAGTACTGGGATTACAGGCCCGCACCACCACGCTCAGTCTCAATCACAATCTCAGTGCGCCCTTGGGGGTGGGGCCAGCCCGGCATGCCAGGGATGGGACACTAGACGCTGTGCTCCGCCGAAGCAGGCGCTTTAGTCCACTGAGCAATCTGGCCAGCCCCCATGCAAGAATATATTTAACTAAAATAAATATAATCCCTACATTTGGCCCTATATAATAGATGGCACAGTTGTAGGCTGCTAATCCCCTAGCCCAGAATTTATGGTAAAAACATTGCAGGTTGCAGTCACTAAAAATAAAACCATGAGGCAGATGAAATTTCTAAATACATTAATTATATTAATGGCGTGGCATCAGGAAAAATTATGGGAACCAAGGGAAATTTTTTCAGTTTCAGTGCATTCAGCACAAGTCCAATTGTGTTATTAAAGAGCCTCACATAACAAATTAGTCCTTTTAAAGTCAAGTCAGGTGACTGCTAGAAGGGTAGAAAATACCCCAAGCTGTGTTGAGGAGTTGAAAGAATCCAAGTAGAGTCCTGACCAAAAAAAAAAAAAGAAGACCAGCTGACTTCAGATATTTCAAGTATTTTGATATTTTTAAAATTTGTATGATACCGTTGCGTTTCAGGGCCGAAATTTCCACAGGCTAGGCAAGTCCTCTACTGCTGTGCCTCACCCTAGCCTCTCTCCAGATAGTTAAAGGCTGCCAAGCATTGTGCCTGTAGGCCAAACGTAAAGCCATAAAACTGCTCTGAAATGAACGTGTCACACGTGAGACTGGAATTCCACACAAAGAGGAGCGTTCTAAAGCCAAGTGCTGTTGGACAATGGAATGGATTCCTTTAGAAAGGGAAAATATTGCACCGCAAGACACGGCTTAGACCTGTGTTATGATTCTGTCTTTCCCTAGCAGACCTCTGAACATATAATCTGTGTTCAATAAACATTTTTTCATATATTGATATCAGGGAAAATAATCATTTTATCATGTGTACTCTGCCCAATAAAAGTTTAAGATTAAGCCAGTTGTCTATGTTAAAATTAAGCCAGTCTTCTGTGATGGTAATCTTACATTACTGTGCACTCCTATTAGTCAAGTTTTTTAAAGATTTATTTGTTTGTTTATTTATTTATTTTGTGGTACCAGAGATCGAACTTGGGACCCCATGCTTGTGAGACTGGCCTTATGCCGCTGAGCTATCTCCCCAGCAAGTCAAGGTTTTTGGATATGTACTTCTAAAGTAACTTTATAAATTCCATACTTTACTAAGCACATTTTTACATGTTTCTAAAACACACAAATAATGTAAAGGCAAAAGGTGTGAGAATTTTTTTTAAAGTTAGTGTTTTCTTTCTGCGTAAGTGTGTAATTAGCGGGTAATTACACCTGTCTCACTTTGTAAAGCCCTGGTCTACAAATTAGGAACTTAACATACTTCTGTCTCAAGTGCCTGCATAACCTGGGCCCTTACCTCAATGATTTACATATCAATCTTAATTTTTCCATTTCTCTTTTCTGTAGACAAAATAGGACTTAAAAAAGGGAAGTGATTTTCTAGAATTTCTAAATTTTTTTAGTCTTTTAAATATAATTTTAAAAATCAATTTCTTTTTGATTCTACATGATTTTTGCACAATTTTCATCTTGTCTCAAAAAATATATGTTGTTCCCGTATAAAACATAGTCAACCAAACTGCAACAGTGTGGTCTTCTACTGAAAGGAAAAATTTAAATAAATGCACTATAGGATTATAATCTTTTTTTTTTTTTTCTCCTTTTACCAAACTTTCAATTGAATTCCAAAGTCACAACAAAGACTTTACGGCCTTATTTGAATGTTTAAATGCTTTTTGCTTTACTGATACATCCCCTCCTTCCTCCTAGATTTGGATAACCTTGAAATGAATCATTAGGTCATATGATACCATACAGTCCCGTAATTTATCTTCTTTATTACAATTTTTCCTCTCTGACCAAGAAGTGACAGTGAGACTATGGATATTCCAGTGTGCGGAATCGCTCTGCTCTAAACTAACCAGCAGAGGGAGCACCGAGCGAGAAACAGCGAGCCCGCATCAGGGCACCGTACTTCCGCTTGCCTAAGGCTCCAGCAAACTCAGACCTGCTCCTTAGCAGGAAGCAGTAGGGTTCCAGCAGCCGTGAAAACCTGGGTTTCAGTCAGTGGTCCCCAGGACTCCAGGCCCTCGCCTACGACTCAGAGCAGTAAGGAGGGACGTCCCTGTTGTACTAGCTCTGCCCTGGGCCTCCAGTGGTTCCTGTTTTCCCAAATCCTAAAGAAATTGACTCTATGGACTGAGACAGATGAGAATGGCAGGAGGGAGAAAAAAAGAAAAAAAAAAAATCTGTTTTTCCTGGACAAAAATACAACTTATAGTTGTTTGCAGAGTCTGAAATCATGAAGCTACTGAAGCTGTTTCTCCCAATGAAAGACACATTATTATTACTGCTACTATTACTGTCACTACTGGTGCCACTATAAGCATGCATTTAGTAATCTTTGTTTTCTGTGCTTAATTTAATCCTCACATCAGCCCCATAGGGTAGGTTTTATTGTTCCCATTTTACAGAGAAGCAAACTGAGACTTAGAAAGATTGAAGAACTCAACCAAGGGCACACTGCTAGAAAAGAAACTCTGACTCTCACCTATATTGTGAATAAGAATACCATCTTGCTGTACCTTATAAAGCTCTTTCCACCTTTATTAGCTCAGCCTCAGGATAATTCCATGCAGTAAGCATAATTTAGACATACACCTCTTTACCTGTTTAACTCCCATTTAAAAAAATTCTTAAGGAAACTAAAGCTTATAAAATAAAAACAAGTCTCCTAAATTCACACAGATGAAAAGAACTGGGGATGAATGGGAGAAGAGAATCATGGTTGCCTCTGATTGAAACTAAAATGATCATTGAAATCCTGCAGTTTTTACATATGTAAAATGTTTGGAAATAGTAATAATAATAATAATATATCTGTTAACATAACTTCCTCACAATGTAATTTACAAGCTTAAGGGAAATGCTACACGGTGGTGTTTATAGTAAAGTAAACAACAGACTGCTGTAGTTTTTATTAAGATTATCTTGGGCCAAGAACAAGGCTTTGTCTGGCTTCTGATGAAATGACAAGTCAGAGCAGGTTGGTGTTTCCTTCCCGTCTGCCCACCTCTGGGTGGCGGGTAGTTCACCTACTGCCTTGGTCTTGCCTCCCAGAGAGGACTGTTGCCTGAAAAGGCCCTAGAGGGTATTCAAGAGACCAAAGATTACCCATATCTACCCACATTTTCAATGAGTCAGCTCATCTCAACTACCCCAGGAGGTGTCACTCACCTGCTTGGACAGCCATCCACAGCTCATTTCCCCTATATGAGGCTTGGACGTGGTTCTGTTGTGTTTTGGGGGTGACAAAAAAGCCAGATAGGTTGTCATCATGATGCTCCTCAACTTGCCCCCAATAAACCAATC
Source organism: Ctenomys sociabilis (assembly GCA_004027165.1). Lineage (NCBI taxonomy): Eukaryota > Metazoa > Chordata > Mammalia > Rodentia > Ctenomyidae > Ctenomys > Ctenomys sociabilis. The sequence continues at coordinate 82,122 of PVKA01003591.1, forward strand.
ATAAATGGAAAATGTCATAAATTGAAAATGCATTTATTACATTGAATATCATTGTTTAGTAACACCAGAATACTGCATGTTTTTGGTTGTTCCCTGTTGCCTTCCATTATTACTTTATACATAAGCACATTGCAAAATCTGTTCCTACTTATAAACGTCAAGCAAGAGCTACTGCTATGTACCAGGGAACCCCACATGATGTATAAAAGCAAAAAGCTCGAGTTTCTTATGTAATCAATTATAAAAAGAATCTAGAACGCTTAATCTAAGTTGTCTCTCCAATGCAAAGGAAATGAGATATGCAACGTTATCCTGACCACACTGCCCCCTAGAAAGCCCAGGAAACAGTGCTTGCAGTTGATTATAAAGAGGCATCAAAGGGTGCATTTATAAGGATAATGAATCGTGCTGTGTTTTCTTCTTCTGAGCTATAATAATTGTTCCACTTTTGTAATTATATCCCATTGGAACGCTCCCTGGCTTGGACTGATTTTTGCATACTACAGATTTTTAGTTTCCAGGAGTGCATCTGTATGAGTAAGGACAAGGGCAGCCTCAGCTTGGCTGGCCCCATCGAGCACTTACAATCTGATTGTGCAATTGTGTAACCGATTGGGGGCTCAGCTTCAACTTGAACTTTTTCATTTGCAGCCTCTTTTGAAGAAAGATATCATGTTGCCTGGGGCAGAAAGTAGGGAGGGGTAGCTATGATTTTTGTATATATTAGAGGGTTTTGTTTTTTGTGTTTTTTTTTTTTTTTAGTATGGGAAGAGAGACTTGGATATCATTTACTTTAATCTTCTTTCCACATGAAAATCTCTTGTACTTACTTCATGATATTCATCATTTGAATATCTGTGGTGAAGACAATTTATTATCCTTTTGGAAGAACTTTGTTACCCTTTCCTATGCTAGACAGAATTTATCACCATTGACCTTAAATGTGTCCACTAAACCCCCTATAGATGAATCAGAAGATACCTTCCCTTTTGTTTTGTGACTTTTTTTTTCAAGCTGAGAACTTGAATTTCTTTCTTTCTTTCTTTCTTTCTTTCTTTCTTTCTTTCTTTCTTTCTTTCTTTCTTTCTTTCTTTCTTTCTTTCTTTTTTCTTGTTTGGTATTTTTGAGACAGGGTCTTGCTATGCAGTTCAGGCTGGCCTTGAGCTTACTTTGTAGCCCAGGCTAGTTTCAAACTTGCAGCAATCCTCCTGCCTCAACCTCCTGAGTGCTGGAATTACAAGCATGTGCCACCATACATGGCCTGTTTTCTGACTTTTGTCCCCTCTACTACTAAGAAGTCTTTTTTCCTGTAGAATAATTACTCCAATTTCCCCCTCTATTCTGTATATAGAATAATCTGCCAACCTGCTACCAGTTTGGAGGGCAAATACTGAGGAAGTAGAAAGGGGTCAAAATGTTTGTATCTGATGGCCAGGGAGATAGCTCAGTAGCATAAGTGCCTGCCTGGCAAGCGCAAGGTCCCAAGTCTGATCCCAGGTACCATAAAAAAAAAAAAAAAAGTCAGATTTGAACAGCATATCATCTGATTTTTCATTAACATTCTTTCCAGATGGTGCCTGGCAAGACACCCATTTGCTTTGGATTTAGAAAATGCCCCCCTCCCCCAGCCAGCAAGATAGCTCAGTGGTCTAAAGCACCTGCTTAGGCAAGTGCAAGTGCAATTAGACACCCAACACCACAAGCTAAGTCAGCCCCGTCCTCAGCACAAGTTGAGCCGGGCCACTAAATAGACAGATAAGTAAACGAAAAAGTCCCCCCCCCAATAAGATGACATTGACTCTAAAATTAAGCTCTGGGTTTGAAGATACTGCCAGGCTGGTAGGTAACAAAATATAATTAATTTTTACATTTCTATTAAGCCCTTCTTTTAGTAACTTCAGCAAAATAAATTTTTAAAAAATTGGCAATCCTGAACTCATATGGTCATAGTATACAAGTCAGTTGTCTAAAATATATTTTACTTGAATATTAAATTTTCAGGCCAGCCTACTGAAGACTTTTTAACTCCTTAAAGTATATTAAAATACTTAATACTGTACAATAACAGAAATCAACTGCAGCACAAATATTGTCTCAAGATTTTGCTCATTATGTACTTAACACAATTGGGAGTATTTAAACTTCCAGCACTCTGCTGAACAGCCCTTTTCTGAATTCCGTGACCATAGTCACTTTGAGAGACACCAGGAACATCTTCCTGCCTCTTCTATTTGATTAGGAATGTCCTTGCTGCCCCATCTGCAGAATAGGGACCTAGACTCCTGGTGACCTGGGGAGGCCTGGAAGGTGAAATGCAGTGGCAGGTGCTGCAGGGCTCCTGCACCAAAGCTCATCACTGAGGTGTTTATCTCAGTCTTCCTGGTTCCAATAGGGTCCCTGTCACAGTCTCTTCTTCCTATTCATGCCTCTCATGCCAGTGTCGCTTACTGAGGGTCACAATGCAGGCTTCCAGTTTTGCTTCACTTGTCCCTTAATCCATTTATAAGATCTGAAACATTTCTAAGCTTCCACCCCCCAATTTGGTAGCTAATTAATTAATTAAAAGGTTACACTGCTAGTCACAAAAGGGAAAGTGGACCTACAGAGAGTCTGGGTGGCACCCTCTGTCCCTCCATCTCTCATATTGTCTGTCTTATAGAGAATGGCAAGGAGAGGCCGAACCACCTGCAGGCACTACCAGTAGGTCAAGTAAACTGTATCGTGTTTTCAGAGGAAAAGCAGTGAGGGTCAGGTTCTCATGCAATGGGAAAGGTGAAGGAGGTGTGGAGTCTGAGCTTGAATAAGAAAGTAGAACACAGCTTCTGTGGAGCTTGAGGCCAAGGGGCTGGCACCTAACTTTTAAACATTTTGTTTTATTTCCGTTTTCACAAATGAACAGGTGTCCCAACTCTTTCCAAGGCCAGCCCGTGCCCTGCCCTCCTTCCTCCTCTTCTGAGGTGCTTGCCTATTCCTTATCCATAAGCCTAAGAATATTTTCAGCCTTGGACACGAAAATCATTTGGTGTCATGGTTTGTGTCTAGGTGTCCCCCCAAAGCCTCATGCAGTCATGGGGCAGAGTTCTACAGTTTGTGATTAATTCATGATCCCCTGGGATTATTGGTGTAAATGCTGCTGGGATTATGGATGTGAGTGCTACACCCAGCCTGGCCCCGATAGCCTGACTGCAACTTAAGGGAGACAGACGTGCTCTCTACATGATTTTTTCTAGCAAATATAAAATTTATTGATGGTTCTATCATAATCTTGTACACAGCAATTTTGCTATACTCTTATGTTTTCCCTATTTAAAAATAAATAAAATTAACAATTTTGTTTATTAACTAAGGACCACTGTGATAAACTTTGTTACTACAAGGAAAAACATACTTGCTCTGTCTTCTAGGAGCTTTGCCTTTGTTGTTGTTTGGTAAGGGGAAACCAACTCAGAAGTCATGCTTGCCAGGCAGGCACTGCACCACTTAACTAAACCCAAAGAGGGACTTCCAGAGGAGATGATATTTGTGGCCTGGCATCGTCTACATTGCCTTGGCTTATCCAGGGATAGTATATAATGTTAGTCTTTTATGAAAGGATTTTCATGTAAATCTTAGGGTATTCTTTTCACCCTTAGGACAAAATGTTTCTGGGGTATGTCCTAATCCTTAAATTAGAACTACAGCCCCAAACCCATAAGATGTGTTTATGAACCTCATTGTATCTTGAGAAACTAAGCAAAACCTTCTAAAGTATCTTTCTAATTCAATTATCTTAGTCTACAAGCTAAATTGGAGATTGATTCTGCGTCCTCCTGTGAGAAGGTGATTTTCATGTGTTTGCAGCCCTTTCAGGGTTCAAGGATGTCCTTGTGGGAGCCCAAGAGGGCCTGCATTTAGACTCATCTCCTCTAGGGAAGCCAGACAAGCTGAGTTTCATAAGAGTCTGACTTGAGAGAGTGATTAGAAATCTGTACCAATCCATGACTTTAGAGGCCTCCTGATTGGCTTATATAATGCCAATTGGAAATCTTTCTGTTGGATATCAGAACTCAGAATGGTCTGCTGTTTGTGTCCAGGTGATAAAAAGGAGAACATATGAAATAATTTATGCAAAAATCCAGGCAGAGAGCCAGTGAGATGGCTCAGTAGAATAAACACTTCCCTGGCAAGCACAAGGATCTGTGTTCAATCCCTGGTTCTGCAAAAAAAAAAAAAAAAAAAAAAAAAAATCCAGGCAGAGGACTCCCTCTGCACCTTCCTTCGCCTCTCCATCTTATCTTTGGCCTGTCCCTAGGTCTGCCTGTAATAGTCCAAAGGGTTTAATGGAACAATCAAACCAGTCAGTATTTCTGGATTTTCCAACATACCTATAACACCAAAATTTCACTGGCTAGAAGCAAGGTAACAATGAAACTAGGGCTGTCTTTGTCCTGCAATTCCTAAACCAAGTTGGAAGCATGAAATGACCTAGAGAATAAGTCATAGTTCATGAAGCTGTTAGTCGTAGAGTTTTGTGAGACACGATTGCAAGAAGTTGCTTCTTAAATGCTTTCCAAAGATTTAGCTCTTCACATGGATAGTTTTGACAAGCTGTAATGACAGTATCTGAAAGAACATACTGTATGCCTTAAGTTTAACTTATCCTTCACCCATTTTAACAGTTATTTGTTCTCTTTCTAATGAGTTGAGTTCTTTAAGTATTTTTGATACTAATGCTGGATATATTGTTAGCAAAAATTTTCTTCCAATTCGTAGGCTGTTTCTCCACTTTATTGATCATTTCCTTGTTACACCGAGCTACTCAGTTTGATTAGTTTCTCTTCTCATTATTTTCTATTGTTTCCTCTATTTTTCTGGTCGTCTCCAAAAAATTATTGCTAGGCTCAGTAATTTCCCCTGTGTTTTCTTCAAGGAAATTTACAGTTAAAATCTTATGGTTAGGCTTTATCCACTTCAAATTTGCTTTTATGTTGGTATAAGGATCTAGTTTCATTCTTTTGTATGTAGCTATACAGTTTTCCTAGTGCCATTTATTAAAGAGAAGCTGTGATTTGTTTTATGCACACATGCTAGATCCATATTACAAATTCAATATATGAAATTACTTCCTCAAGTTTAAATAACTTAAAGGGTGGGATTAGTAAACAGTTAAGCAGATGACAAGCGCAATGCTTCACTAGTTAACAAAACATGAAGAGGACTGGAGTTAACAAGGTTAGAAGAGAACTGAATTCAGGCAAAATCGCACTGTGACCCATCTTACAAGTTCTGCCTAGGTTTGCTAACAATCAGTGATATTATAGCATAGCAAATACGGATGACAGAAGTAAAGTTATGACTACCAGGATAACAAGGGAGATGGCTCAGTAGAATGAGTTTAATGCCCAGTTCCAGAAAAAAAAAAAAAGGATAACAAGGGGACGTAGGTAGAAATACTGTCGCCCAAAGGTAACTTGAGGACACACAGAATTTGTCAGAAGAAATAAGTACCCATAAAAAAGCCTGACTCACTTTACAATTTAAGTGAAAGTCAACCCAACCTGGCACCTCAAAGTGTGGCCTCAGGAGAACTTCCATGCAAATTGCCTGTGTGTTTATTAAGAAGCTAAGTTCCCACTGGCATCGGAACACTGGGAAAAAGAGCCCTTGAAGTTGCTCAACATAGCCTAAACCAGTGGTAGTGAACCTTGTAGAGTTTTCAGTGTGACAAACAACCTGCAACAATGGCCCAAACCATTCTTAGGTACTTTTATCTTTGAATCTCTGTTCCAAAGAGTAAGACTAGAGACAGTGGAAGTGCAGATGAGAAAGGAACTCGCAAGCACTGTTCATGAGAAGGGTTGCGGCCTGGGCCTCCACACCCTCCCGTCAGCACAGCAAAGAGGTAGAAGATCTGAAGTATACTGGCTGGGGGAGGGGCATTTTCTAGGACACAAGCTATGACTGAGGCATGCAGCAAATATACTCAGAACAAGCCAAAAAGTTACATAAAATATTTCTATGGAAAAATAGGCAAGAGAAAAGGCAGAAGACAGAACCACTCTGAAGTGAGGTATAATGCATTGTGTAAGCCAGGTGTTCTTCCCCTCTGAAGTAGCCCTGTAGGGGAAGAAGAGGGTAAATGGCAAGAGTGCATACAAGCCCCTGGACCATCAGGGAATTATAGCAAATACAGTTAAAGAACTTCAGTATAGAGAACCACAAGAAAAACCGAGCAAGAAGAAATATACAATGGCTCATTCAAGGTGGGTTTCTGAGATCAGGTTAAGGACCTAGGACTTGATTCTGAGAAGAAAGGAAACCATTTATGGTATTGAGTTTTGTTTTGCTTTGGTTTGGGTTTTTTTTTTCTTTTCTTTTCTTTTTTCTTTTTGGCTCAGGACTCCTTCAGGGCAGGTCCAATAAGGCTTGAGGATCTGGGGATCGAACCACAGCAACCTATGCCTGACTGCTCTGTTTAAGCAGTCACTTAAACAACTGAGCTAATGGGCAGGCCCCTGGTTTTGAGTTCTTTTAATTTGAAAAGAAACCCAAGACTGTCAGTTTGAGGGTGAACACTATTTGTGGGAAATAAATAGTGGCAAAAGCAGTAGCCCCAGTGATTGGAGAGACATGAACTGTGAAGGGCTGACTGTTTTGATTTGGATATTAAGAAAAGAGAAAAGTCAAACATGTATAACACATATGAAACATTATAGAGAAAAGAAAAAAGCTTTGTGCAAAAATATATTTGTTGTTTTTATAATTATTATCAGTTGAGCTCTAAGACACTCCTCTTCTCTATGGCCCTTAACACATCTTCACAGCCAGAGAATGTCCAAAGGAGTCCAGTACTGATCAAGAGCAAAAACTCTATATTCCTAAAATATCTACTGTCCAAGCAACCACAAAGTCCTCAGGGCTCTTCTACTGAAGCTGGGAGCCCTGCTGAGGATGACATCAACTAGATATGTCCATTGTATGTGCTGTCAGGCATTCATGTATGATGAGGTGAAGGGTCTACTCTCAGGATCAGAACCTTTCAGCCTTTCTCTTGTAGGAGGACCTCCTCTTCTCCTTTCTTTCTTTTTTTTTTTTTTTTTTTTTTCCTCTTCTCCTTTCTTAAACCTGAACGCACCTGCCACTCTGGAATAGCAGGTGTGATCCCTTCAGGCAGTTGTTTTATGGTTTCATAATAGGTCTGTGAACTTGGTGGGGATGAGACTTTACATCTTAATTTTCACAGACATTTAGCTGAAGCAGAGCACTTCTTCTCATTATGAGTGTGGGTAGAAAAACACAATGTATCAGGAGTATTTTCAACTTAGCTGTCAAGAAGAATCACAGATATTTTTCTATCCCACTATTGTAGCTATCTCAAAATAAGATTTGCTACATCATTTGTTAGATATTGTTAATTTTAAAAAGCACTCATCCAGTGCTTCTAATCATACCTTTAAAAGTATTTGGGCAACTGTGTCTTAGCATATTTTGTTTTCTTTATAATCTTATGCATTCAAAAGCATAGTTATAGTGCTAGCGATGTCTTCCAAGTTTCTGGCTTGAGCAATTCATGGGCAATTTTCTGAGGTGAAGAAAACTGGAGAAAAGGTAGGCTTCATGCTGTTTTGTCACCTGTCAACCCAATGAGCTGTATTGAATCACAGAAACTTCATATCATCTTTAATCCAAAACAAAGCTGAGGTTTTGCTAAAAATATGCCTAATATATCCAGCATTAGCAGCGAAGATCTTAGTGTTCAGGGCAATATTCTAAAAGTCATTTATGAAGTAGAGACAAATATCTTCTTTGAAATACAAGTTTTTACCTAACAGAGCTATTTTTCTTCTTGCTAACTTCATGCCAATTAAAATGGTTGAAGCATACAGATATTATTTAAAATAATTAGACATTATGTTTTAGAGGAAGCATGCATAATAATTCATCTGTTTGTACTTAACTGATAACTCCAACTGCATAAGTTACACACATCATTTTAAGATTTCTATCATGTTTAAAATATGGATTTAATATTTTGGTGGATTAGACATAGTCAAACAACATCTTTCTCTTACAGATTTCCTATGGTTTGTCTAAAAAGTGCCATATCTGCCAGGGGTATAGCTCAGTGACCCAAGTGTCTGACTGGCAAGTATAAGGTCCTGAGTTCAGTTTCTGGTACAAAAATACATAAATAAAAAAAAATAAAAAATAAAAAAATACATAAATAAATTTTTAAAAAGTGCTATACTGATGCCTTAAATTTTCTGATAAAATTAAAAGATTTATAAAAGGAAGTAAGGAGATAGATACTTTTCAAATGGAAAAGGGATTACAAGATTAAAGAAGGGTGGAATACAGAGAGGCAAAAGGAATGAAAAAATAATTAAGTTGTGTCATGAACATACACCAGAGCCGAAGCACCCGCTTAGGCAAACTTGGGCAGGCACAAGGGACTACAGTTCAATTCCCAGAACCACATGCTACACCAAGTCCCACCCACAGGGTGGGCTAAACCTTGGGCATAGTGGTGCACGCCTGTAATCCCAGCACTAAGGAGTCTGAAAGCAGGAGGATCATTATGAGTCTGAGCTGCATAGTGAGACCCTGTACCAAATACAATTAAAAAAAAAAAAAAAAAATATATATATATATATATATATATATATATATATATACCAATTCCACATGAGGAATGTAAACATCATGTACTGCAAACAAGTACTAATGAAAAAAAAAAAAGATTTCTGATACTCATACGAAAATGAATTTAAAAAAAAAGACTAAATTCAGTATAGATAGTTCAGGCAGGCAGATCTATTCCTTTCATTTCACAGTAATACAAATGTTGAAGTTAAAGAACATATATGTTTGTTCCTATTTTTGATCATTTAAATGGCCTAAAAACATTGACCATTAGATCCAAAAGCATCAGACACCTACCTGAGGAGTTTACATAGATGATCAAGTAGTAAATGGTTTGAATATACTGACGGTCAAGCTCATGGGCTTTGAGATCAGAGAGATCTTGGTTTATTTACTTGCTTGATCATTTTTAAGATACCATCATAAGTCAGACAATGAAAGTTGGCGAGATAGCTCAGTGGATTAAGCGCCTGATTTGGCAAGTGCAGAGACCACGGTTTGATTCCCACCCAGTCCTAAATGCCGCACTGGCTCTGCCCCCAGGTGCACTGAGAGGGGGACTGAGTCTGGGCATGGTGGCACATGCCTATAATCCTAGCGCTAGGGAGGTTGAAAATAGGAGGATCACTACAAGTCCAAGCTGCATAGTGAGACCCTCTATTAAATACATAAATTGAAAAATAAATAAGACACTGGTAGATACCACATTTAAAAGAATGTACAAAATTTCTTCCTACACTCCATGGATTGTCTTATGGATGTTAGATTTCTGTTATGCAGTGGGGAGAGGATTCAAAACATACCTCTCACTGAATTTTCATGAAGAGTAAATGAAGTTTATACATAAAAAATATTTGGCAAACTGTGGAGCACACAGTGAAATTTAGTAGAGTCTTGGTTACTTGTTGCTGAGACAAAATACCTGACACCCAAGGTTAAAGGAGGAAAGGTTTATTTCAGGTCAAGATTTGTAGAAGTTTCAGTCCATAGTTGGCTAACTCCAAGACAGGATGGCATGGTAGAAGAGCTTTACAGAGGAGAAGTGGTTCATGGCAGACAGAAGGCAGTAAAAGCAGCAAGAAGCGAGGCAAAAGCTACAACATCAGACCTCATTCTGTCACTTACAGTCTATCTAGGCTATTTGCCTTGCGGGAGAGGGGTAGGATTCATACCTAGGGTGGGGCAACCTTAATCCTAGCATTAACCATGAATCAATCCCAGTAACATACACTTAATACAGTATCACACACTCTAGATCCCAAAAGGTGAGGTGTTGCAGAGGCCTCTAGACACAAGCGATAAGTAACGTTTGATATTTCTGTGGACCATCTCCCATTTTTTAAAATTCATTTATTTATTTGGTGCAGGGTCTCACTATACAGCTTGGAGTCATAGTGATCCTATCTCAGCTTCCCCAGTGCTGGAATTACAGATATATGTCACCCTGCCTGGTTTTGGTGGCCGGCAAGCACAGTGTACCAGGGATTCAGAGGCCAGCACCGCATGTGGTACTAGGGATCAAACTTGAGTCAGATCACCATGATACCCCCCCAAAATGAAATGAAAGAATGTGTATAGCAGCATTATCACAGGGCCTGGCACGCAAAGGCATCCCATGGGTATTAGATATTGTGTGACTTCATGTCAGGTTTTAAAAATACATTCATGAAAGAAGCAGATAATACTTAATTTGTTTAGTCTCCTTTTTTCAACTGTACTTTTTCTCTTCTTAGTTTCTTATACATTTCTTTCTTCTTCCATTTTACATGCATATATCTGGTAATATGAATACCTGGTTGGAGGACAACACTGTGTATTACGACAAATACTGTGAAATTACTTTATTAAGTGAAATTCTGTATAACTTGTATTTTTTCTGTTTTAACTCTAATTTGTACTCTTTTAAAAATTTTTTTAAAAAAACATTCATGAAGGTTTTTTTGCTCCCCCAAAGCCTCGGGTTCTCACAGGTGAGGCTTCGGGAAGTGACTGGATCCTGGGTGTGTGAAACTGGGATTAAGGGGGTATGGTAGTGGATTAGTCCATTGACTGGTTTAGCATAGTTCTGAGTGTGGTTGAATGAATTTACTAAGGACCAAAGCCCCACTCTGGGTGTAAGTATGTATGGTTTATGCATATGTATCCCCCCCAAGGCTCCATGCAGTCTTGGTGTGGCTTCTGGAGTGTGGGATTAATTATTGTGGGAGTGGGTACTGTACCTGCCCTGGGCCAGATAATTTGAATTACAATGCAAGGAGGGAAAAGAGGGTAGCTAGCTGCCACTCCCTTTGCTCTCTTGCTCTTTGCCTCCTCCATTAAAGGTTGCTCTCTGCTCTGTGCCACTCTGTCTTGGAAGCAGCTGAGTATGGACTGAAACCTCCAGTAACTGTGAGCTAAGTAAACCTTTGCTTTCTTCATTTTGAGTGTCTAGTATTTGTCCCAGCAATGAGAGAAGAGTAACTGAGACAGAATATTGTACCAGAGAAATAGGGTCATTGCTGTAGCTAATCCTGATTTGTCTACAAGAGAAGCACAGGAGCAGTTTCAGCTGTTCTGTATAAAAGATTCTAGTTAGAGCTCAGAAGACCAGAAGGGTAATAGAAATCCTGCCTGTAAAGAACAGGCCATGGAGATTTCTGCTTGGAAGAAGGACTGCATTACTTTTTGGACCCTGGATGATTTGTGTTATGGCTTGGCAGAAGGTTTGTCTGCATACTGCTCCTGTCCAGAGACTTTGCCTGAAACTGAGATTAACTGTTGTAGACAGATTACTCTGGCAAAAGACATGTCAAAGCACATTAAGACAGTAGCATGGGTATTGTTTAGAGCTTTTAATCAGATTTATGTTGAGAATCAAGCATAAAGAGCCCAGCAGGATGATTTAAAATGTGAGTTTGGTCAGAAAGGAACCTCCAATAAAGCTATGGAATGCAGAGACAGAGCTGAGAAGATCTCTATTGCTGAGAAATAACCAGAGAATGGAAAGGATGACCTGACGGCAACACAGAAGGCAGCAGATCTCTGCCCTTTGCAGCCTCACAATTGTAAAGGTGAAGGACTAAGCTCTGATTAAAAAGCTGCAGAGCTCCATAGTCCAGAATGGTGGCAGCAGCCACACCAGGTTGTAGAATGGCACTGATATGGAGAATTTCTTCCTTGGAGTTGGGGTGAGAGTGCTCAGTGATCCAGGCATTTGATCTCTACAACCAGGAGAGAAGGAAGCCTGGCTACTGCTCCAACTGGCAGCAGGCCTTGGCATGGTCCATATGGCTTTGGTTTTAGGCACTTGCAGAATGCAGGAGTTTTGACGTTAAAAAGGCTTCCAACTAGATTTCAGAAGGCCTGAGAGGCCAGGCAGTGTGCCCCTGGGAGGGCAGGGTCTGAAGCTGTGAGTGAGACGCCTATTCAGTGAAAGGCCCAAAAGTTTGGAAAAGCCGAGAATGTGGATCATCTATTTGAAACTGCAAGGAGGGAGCAAAGCTGGCCTAAGAGAGAAGCAGTGGGAGCTACCACCAAGAGTGCCATAGGGTGGAGCTACATGGAGCTCACAATTTGCCACAGATTGCTTCAGATGTTCCACATGGAACTGCAGGATTTAATGTTTGCCTTTCTGGATTTTGGACTTGCTTTGGTCCCAATGCTTGGTATCCTGCTGTGTGTACCTTTGGAATGGCAATGTTCTCTTGTGTCATTGAATGTTGGAAGTGTTTAAAATACATATCTTTTATGTGCATGAGTCTTTGGGGGGGAGTGGATAGTTATGGTTTGTGTATAGGTGTCCCTCAAAGCCTCATGCAATCATTGGGGGGTGGCTCTTGGAATCTGTGATTAATTAGTGTGGGTGTGGATGCTGCGCCTGCCCTGGGACAGGTGATTTGCATTACAATGTGAGGAGGGGCAACAGTCTACCTCGCTGCCTGAGCTGCTGCCCCTCCCTTTGCTCTCTGCTCTTTGCCACTCCCATGAAAGGTAGCTCTCTGCCATGTGCCATTCTGCCTTGGAGGCAGCCAAGTATGGACTGAAACCTCCAGTAACTGTGAGCTAGATAAACCTTTCTTTCTTTCATTTTGGGTGTCAGATATTTGTCCCAGCGACAAGAGAAGAGTAACAGACAGGGTGACACTAACCAATGTCCTTGTAGCATGAATGGAATAATAGGGAAAGGAAAGAACATTGCTGCTGCGTCTTGTCTACTGTGCTGTGGACTGTTTGCTGCACTGCCAACCTGCCATGCCCCTGCTGTAGAGGCAGCCTACTGAGGAGTGAAACTTCTACAAAGTGTGAGCTGAGATCATCCTTTCATCCTGTAACTTGTGGGTGTTATGTACCTTGTCTTGATGAGTAAGTAACTAAGACAATGAGGAACAGTTTCAAATCGTTCTGTCATTTTACGATTCCTTTATGGAAATAAAATTTTTCTTTAGTAAGCAGTAGAAATGAGTATGGGTCATGGTAAAATTTGGAAGCTGTCTTAAATTAAGCTATTTTGGGTTAATCAAATCATTTGATATTTTTCTCAAGAAAAGAGGCTAAAATAATAACTTGGCCTTTCTTAACAAAAATATCCTCCGGGATGTTACCTCCTTGCTAGTTGTCTGTTACATAGCTTGTTGAGACTACTCAATATTGTCTGGAATTTTTAAGCCTTGGCTCTGTAAAAATAATTCACTAGAAATATCTTTAAATAATTTTATAGTGTGTAATTGCTTAGCACTGCACTTCGGACTATGCTAGTGGGTGAGTGTGCTAGCAATAGCAGTAGACTCAGTGGGAACCCATATTTATTTGAGCACCAAGAACAGTTGAGAATAACTGATATAATCTTGGTTTTAAAAAAAAAAAAAAGGTCACTGGCCTTCCAATGTGAACCTTCAAGAGCTAGTAGGGAAAAGTAAATAAAAGAAATCACTTTCACAGAGGCCTTTCAATTGCCTGCTCTCTGATGACTATATAAAATAGACCTGGTTCAATTATTTTTTTTCTTTTCATTTAACCAAAAGACCACAGAAAACCAACCCTTTATTTGTTTAATTTCAAGGAAAAAAATTGTATTGCTTTTGAGTTAAGTCCATTCTTTTATCTCAAGAATTTAGTCCAAGACCATCATGTCGAAATATATTTTCTTTGAGAAAGTCTGAAAGTTTTAGTTTAGATTTTATTGAAAATAAATTCATCTTATGACATGGTATGACATATTTTGATATTAATCCTTTTATTTCTTTCTTAATGAGTTAACAAAAATCTAAGTCCCATTTGAAAATAATGCAGAAAAATAAATGTTAATTTAATTCAGTTTACCGGTGATTTTTCATTTTGTGGAACCAGATTCTCTAACTCCAAAGCCATTACTCAAAGAGGGACTTCACTGAAGAGTATTGTAATGATTCTGAACAGAAGTGAAAATGACCTCACATGGAGATGTGTTTAGATTTGAATTTCCTGCACACTTAAACTATTACATTTAGAAAAGAAAATCATGCAGTTTCATTTTCGTATGTTTTAAGAAGACTGTCAGGAGAAAATAGGTATGTGGTTTATTGTTACCTTTTTCTTTTAATCAAGAAGGTTATCAGTAAGATATGTGTTCTGGAGCAAATAAATGTGCCTCTGTAGACATTATAGAAGAAGCCCCTTCCAGGTTCTTTTCTCGGTCCAAGAAGTCAATATTTGTAATCCCAAAGATACGTTATTTGAATACCACCAAGTTATTTCTGATTTATCACTCCCAGTGCAACCCATAGAAAAAGTAAAGACACTAAAACATATTTATAATTATTGGGGAGTCAAGGGGTCCCAAGTCCAGCCATGAAGATGGCTTTCCAGAACAAAGAGGCTGACCCAGGGCCACACCTGGGTTTTATTCACTGGAGGAGGAGTGGCTTGAGGAGAATTGTGGGAACTAGGTGAGTACTGTGAGCTGAGCTAGGTAGGTGGCCTACATTTATTTACCTCTGCCATATGCAGAAGAAAAGATATGCAGAGAAAATAATTTGCATTATGCTATTGAGATAGTATATAATGTTTTGAGAGTCTGGTGCTTCAGCTCTGATTTTTCAAGCATCAGGAAGTCATAACCACTATCTCAAAGCTTGATCGCAGCCGACCATGTGCACTGGTTCTTCGTCCTGTCTTGACCCAGCTCACATTAAAGAGCAGTAGGTGTAGGTTACCAGGGAAACACATATGTAACCTTTAAAGACTACTACCAACACCCTGGCTAGACCAATATGCATTGCTTAAGGCCAATTGAAAGGATAAAAAGAAGTCTTTCCCAGCTCTGTAATTAGCAATACAAGGAAATAGGGTCAGATTCAGCCAAAATGGAGACAATCACTCTTCTTTCAAGGAGAGCTGCTCAGGTGGTCCTCCACAGTCATGATATTGCCTCTCCTGACAGTGGAAGAATACACACCAGGTTTTACTGCCTTTTATGTATAAATTTGTAACATAATCAATCTTCAGACCTTGCTGGAGAGGCTAAAGTATTTTGAGGCCCAGAAAGCTCTGCTTGATTGCCTCCATGAACAAAGCAACCAGAAACCCTCTAGCATCTCCTTCTACAGACTGGAGAACCCAGGTGTTCCCTGCATATGTCTGGATCTTGAAAACCTGTCGATACTCTCCTACAAGGGCAAGGTAAGGAAGCTGACTTGTAGATCATGAATTTTGTCTTAGTTGTTTTGTCTTCTCATCCTTGGGGTAAAATACCTAACACTTGCAGCTTAAAGGAGAAGACAGTTACTGCATTGCAGGCACACTTAGAGTTTCTGGTCTGAAGGCTCCAGGTCTGAAGGCTCCAGGCATAGTGGAAAGGTGTGAGGGGCAGAAAGCTACCTATGGTAGGCAGGAAGGAGCCAGGCAGGAACACTGAGGCCTTCGAGGTCCACACTCCCAGTGACCCATGTCTGAACAGCAAATTAGCTATGAACTCATCTGTGGATTAACCCAGTGCAGTGCCCAGAGGAACAGTCACCCTCCAAAGCCCTACCTCTGAACCCGTGAGTCTTTTGGGGACGTACGCATGCAAACCACAACAGGTGTCTCTGGCACTGCAGCCTCCCTGTGGGCATCACGTAAGGAGCCAAGACTCTGGCTGGGTTCTCTTCATTTTGATAAATTTTATAGAAAAACATTTACTTGAATAATAATTTAAATTGTGGTAAAATATTAAATGTATCATCTAATAATTTCTGATTTGGTACTTTAGAAAAACTAGAAGGCTTCAGCTTAAAGAACTAAATATATTATAAAAGCCATTCTACCTACCTTATTTCTTATTTATTTACCCTTTGCTACTACAGAATACCATTAAGGTGTCATATTTCAGATTGTTTTAAAGTAGATATTACTATTTTTTTAATTTACAAGTTACTCTTCCACTTCTATATTAATAATTCACATATTTTAAACACTTTCCTAGGTGTTCTTCATAATTCAGAAAAAGATGGGGAGGCTGGGGAGATGGCTCAATAGAATAAGTGCTTGCCTGGCAAGTGCAAGGGCCTGAGTTCAATCCCCAGTTCTGCCAAAAAACACATAATTCAGAAAAAGACAACAATGGCCAACAAGATAGCTCAGTGGACTAAGCACCTGCCTAGGCAAGCACAGGGACTGGGTTCAACCCCTGGGCACCACATTCCAGGCCAGCCCCACCCTCAGGTGTGCTAAGCCAGCCAAGGAGTCCAGGTTTGGTGGTACGCACCTGTAATCCAGGGCTAGGGAGACTGAAAACAGGAGGATCGCTATGAGTTTGAGCTGCATAGTGAGACCCTGTACCAAAATACATAAAAAGGATGAAAGAGACAAAAATATTATGACCAAGCTTGGTCTTTTGGTTCTGCCCAAGAGAAACATGGTATGGATTACCTCAGGCGCTTGCGCTTGCCAGCGAAGTGCTTAGTCCATGGAGCTATCTCCCCGGTCCCCCAAAATAAAATATTAACTATATATTGTCCTTATCTTTACTGACTCTTCAAAACCCAGTATACATTTGACATTTACACCAAGCCTCAATTCACAATAGTCATATACCATTAGGTTGTTTCTGTCAATGGTGAATTTCATGGACAGCAATGGTCCTATAAGATTATAATGGAACTAAAAAATTCTACCATTTAGTGGCATCAAAACTGCCATAAGGTCATCACTTATGTGCCTGTGCTGATGCTACTGGTGTCCCTGAACCTACTCCACTGACAGTTGTATAACACGTATGGCATCAGATGGCAGAATACTTGATAGTGAAAGCAAACAACTACATAACTGTTGTGTGTATTTACTGCAATTACTTTTTATCATTAGAGTGTACTTCACCTTATGAAAAAGTACATGTAAAAGCATGCCATGTTGTGTCAGCTGCCTCATATATCTCACGTGGACTCCATGTCGGGTTGAATTTAGCAAGAGACCAGTGTTATCTAGGTTTGCATAAGGACATTCTATGACGTTCACTCAACAGTAAGGTTGCCTAAGGGTGCACTGCTTCGAATGTGTCACTGACATTAAGCAACATCTGACTGTAGCCAGATGCTGTGCTCTTAGCAACCACATCTGGCTATGACTATCATTTTGAACAATATAGCTTTACTCTGCAAAGAGAACTTATGTGTACTCTGTTAGGTTGGAAGAACTGATACTTAATTTTTTCCTATTACTATCTCTGATCTCTACTTTTTATACTTTTGATTTTCTGAGGTGAAAGCAACTCTTCCAGAGCTACAGATCATACTGATTGTTAGGGATGATGTTGATCCAGTGCTGTCAACATGCTCACACTACTGAAAATAGTTAAGAATTTTTACTGTATAACAAATACATAGCTTTTGTACACAAATTAAGAAGTACAGATTTTGAAAAGAAAAAACTCTATTTTGTAATTATCCTATGAGAACTTATAATAGTTTGTCATATGTCTTTTTAGAAGTTTTCTGTGTAAGTTATGGACATATACAAAGGACTTTTGTGAAGTATGAAGTTTTTGTAATGGAGCTTTAACTTAATATTAAATTTAGGGATAGATAACGCTGTGCTTCTACATAATCCTATGAGAGGCAAGATGTGCACTAATGGTGGTTGGACAGGATATTATGTCGGCTTCTAGTACTACGGTCATCAACTAGGAAAATAATTATTGAATTTTTGATATAATTCATGTATAAAAATAAGATAAGTAAGCAGCTACACTCTTAATTTACTGATAAGAGACATCTGCTAAAATAATATCTGTAAATATAATATCATGTATGCACCTTATACGATACCAAAACATTATGAAAACAGTTTGCAATGTATTAATTTGTCGAATCCGTCTTGTTAAGGTGTCTTGAAACTGTCTGATTGATATTTGTACTTCAATAAAATAAAAAATAAATTTTAAAAAATTAAATTTAAAAATATTCCCATGTTCATTTTATTCATGTTGCGAATGAAAATGAAAGAGGAAAGGAAGAGAAAAAAGCTTTAGAGCAATAATGTCCAACTTTGTCACATTTGGTGATAACTTTAAACTCACAAATCCAAAAAGCTCTCAATAAACCCCCTAAGAGTGAAAGTTTAAAATAAAATCCTGTGTAGTCTTCTCTTCTTTGATAGTATATAATTTTTCCTCCAGCTATATTTAAGATATTATCTTATCATTGATTTATGACAATTTACAATGTGCTTGGTACAGGGACTTTAAAAAACATTTATCCTTTTTACTCTCTGTTCTTAAATATGAATAGATACATTTCAGAAACTACATAGATTGCAATGCAGGCATAGTACTGCATGCCTGTAATCCCAGCACTCTGGGAGGTTGATGCAGACGAGTTTCCAATTTGAGCCTAACCTGGGGGACAATACTCTGTATCAACTTTTTTGTATCAAATTTTTCCAAATAATATTTTAAAAGCCTGTGGATGTAGCTTGATGTGAAGGCCCTGGGTTCATTCCCAGTATATATTAAAAATGTATTTAAAGTCAATAAACTGGTCTGGTTAGAATGCAATATATGCAATGAAACTATCTTTCCATACTGAACACTAACAAGAGACTTTTCCATATAACCAAAAAGTAAACAAAATCATCCTTGGGTATCTGAACAAAGAAAAGAGGTGGGGTGAGTGATGGAGGTAGAGAGAGAAAGAAGAGGGAAAAAGGGAGGGAGGGAAGGAGAGGGAGGGAGGGACATATACAGGATGTTCTTGCAGGAGTTCTTCAGGCAGAAACAAGTATCTAAGTGAGGAGCCGCAGAAATGGATGATCATGATTTGAAACACAAGCACAGAAAGAAAATTAATTTATGCAGAAATATTAACATTTAGGGGTTGGGAGATAGCTCAGTGATCTAAGCACCTGCCTGGCAAGCACAAAGGACTGGGTTCTATCCTTGGTACCACACGCCTTGTGGCTCTGCACTATGCCAGCCCCTCGAAGTCAGGTGTAGTGGCTGGCATACACCTGTAATCGCAGCACTGGACAGGCTGAGACAGGAGAATCACTACAAGTCTGAGCTGCATAGTGAGACCCTGTACCAAGCACATGAATAAAATTCTGCTCACAATTAATAAAACAAAAAGGAAATACTAACATTTGAAATGCAAATTAAGAACAGGAGGGCCAGCCAGATAGCTCAGCAGATTAATGTGCCTGCTTAGGCAAATGCAGGGACCAGGGTTCAATCCCTGACTCCACATCCCGTGCCAGCCCCACTCCCGGAGCGTGCTGAGACACTGATTCAGACTGGGTGTGGTGGTGCGCATCTGTAATCTCAGTGCTGGGGAGCTGAAAGCAGGAGGATCGCTATGAGTCCAATCAGTGTACTGAGAGCCTGTACTATACATTAAAAAAATAATGGAAAGTACCTGTTTCTTGATCATTTTTCAAATGTAATTATTCTTCTTTTCCCAAAGAACAGCAATGACAGCCATATACACAGACACATGTATACTTTGTTCTCATCAAAATATCTGACTTTAGTATTCTGTATTTCTGAGTAGAATATGTGTGTGATAATGATACGCATGCTCACTGTGGAATGTGTAGCTCACTGCCCAGAAGAGTTTGAAAGTTTCCTAGGCCGAGAAGGTCCATTCTCTCTGCACAAAATTTACTGGCAATAATTTTACTTTTTAATGAGAGACGGTGAACTTCTGAGCTGCCAAAAGGCATGTGAGAACTAGGGGGAAAACATTCCTTTGTGCCAAATCCCACACTGCTGTTCCTGAGAAAGCTACTTTCAGAAGGCTGGACAAATGCTGTGCTCCTCCAGCTGTTTTTATCTAAAAGAAATAGAACACCAGCTATGTTTATGAACATCATTTTTTTTTTTTTTCATGGCACTAGGATTGAACCCAGGGCCTAGGCAGTGGGCAACAGCTCCAGCCCTTTCTGTAAGCTTTTGTTTTGAGATTAGGTTTCACTAAGTTGCTAAGTATCCCAGGCTGGTTTTAAATTTTTATCCTCCTGCCTCAGTTTCCCACAGTGCTGACATTACAAGGTTGTGCTGTCACATCTGGCCGGTTTCAAGTCTGAACATTTAACACTGAAGTGTTTTTAATTAACTTGATTTTTAAAGCTATGTCTTAGTTATTTTCCAGCCACTTGGACAAAATATTTAACACTCGTATCTTATAAAGAGGAAACGTTTACTTTGGCTCATTTTAAAAGATTTTGTCAGGAGTTGGCTGGGTCCAAGGTGAGAGAAGCACGGTAGAAGAATCTGGTAAAGGAAAGTTTCTCATATTCAGCAGCCAAGAAGCAGAGACAGGAGAGCGAAGAGTCCTGGAGAAAGAGAGGGACTTCTGCCTAACAGTGCTCAGGACCCACCAGTGGATTAACTTCCTGCTCCCATGATGCAGTTGTCTTACAGAAGCCCCCTCTGAATACGGAGGCCTTTAGGGCACATTCTAATTCTAAACCATAGCACTGTCTCTTGTTAGACGAAAGTCTAATCCCGTTTTCTGCTTATGGGTAGCTGATTCTTCCAACACTATTTACTGAAGAAAGTGACTTGTCGGGGGGGCACTGTTGTCAGAAAACAATTTACTACAGATTTGTGTATTTGTTTCTAGGCTCCATCTTATTCCAGTCGTTGGTGTGTCTGGTTTTATGCCAGAACCTTATTGCTTTAATTATTATAGCTATGAGATGCATTTTGAACTCAGGTAGGATAATTTCTCCAGCTTTGTTCTTTCTGCTCATGATTTGTTGCTTACTTGGAGGCTTTCGTGATTTTCTATTAATTTTTTCCCATTTCTATGATAAATGACATTAGAATTTTAACAGACAATGCACTGAATCTGAAGATAATTTTGAGTCACATAGACATTTTAAAAACATAAATCCACGACCAGGGAGATAGTTCCGTAGAACAAGTGCTTCCCTGGTAAGCACAGGGTCCTGAGTTCAATCTCTGGTACCACCAAATAAATAAATTAATAAATAAAAATGAAAATATTAATTCAAACACACAAGTTTAAATGTCACATGGTTTTTCATATATGAGAAACTCAACTTATAAATAAAAAGCAAAACAAAGTATTTATAATATGAGCCAGGGAGGTAAAACTTTCTCAAAGGGGATGAAAAAAGGAATTATGTATGTTATGTGCATGCACCAACTGCACACACAAAAAGTAAGCATGCTTGAAACATACGACAATCAAAATTAAGATGTATTAGCTCTTCCATTCCATGAATATAAAATACCTTTGTGTCTTCAGTTTCTTTCATCAATGATTATGGGTGTGTTGGGGGGGGCTGACTCAGCCCACCCTGGGCATGGGGCCAGCATGGCATGTGGTGTCAGGGATCGAACTATGGTCCCTGTGCTTGCCTGAGTTCACCTAAGCTTGCCTAAGTAGGTGCTTTGAACCACTGAGCCATTTTGCTGGCCCCAATTATACTGTTTTTAGTGTGCAGACCTCTCAACTCCTTAGTTAAATTTATTTTTAAGTATTTTATTTTTTGTAGCTATTATAAATGGGATAGTTTTCTCAATTTCCTTTTCAGATATTTCACTGTTATAAAATGAAATATTCATGTTGATTGTGTTGCTTGTAACTTTATTGACTTCATTTTTGGTGAAGTCTTCACGGTTTTCTATGCAATTGTTGCCAGCAAACAGACAGTTTAATTTCTTCCTTCCCGGAGGATCTACCCACTCGGGCCCCCTCCTGTCCCTCTCTCGGACAGGAGCTTTCTTTCCCTCAATAAATCTGTTCTGCTCATAAAAATTCTTCCTTCCCAACTTGGAACCTTCTCTTTCTTTCTTTGTTCTTGCCTAATTGCTCTGGCTAGGACTTTAGAACTATAATGCATAGAAGTGGTAAGAATAGGCATCTTGTTTGGTTTGGAAGCCAGCAACTTCTGTGGTGCAGTTATCTACGACCTATAAATCCCATTTTTTAGATACTTATCCAGTAACAATGAAAATATTTATACTCACGAAAAGATTTGTCCATGGATGTTCATAATAGCTTTATTTGTAATAGTCTGAAAAGTAAGAGAGAGTGGCCCCACCCACTTGCCTCTATTCTGCATGTCATGGTCCCCAAGCACAGAGTTCATTCACCTAAATCACCACTTCCTGGCTCCTCTGGCTACTATTGTTTCAGACTTTTTCATGCCACTAGTCCTGCCTGTCCACCTCTAGCTGGGGCCCTACTGTGTCCCTGGTGCACTTACCCATCTCTGGTCCCTGGATTCTGTCAACGGAAAGAGCAGGAGCTGGCCTCAGACTCTCCTACCATTTAGCACAGCTCAGGATCAATAATGGGTTGGAACCTGTTTCAGGCCCTCCTCCTGCCAGATGTGGCAGCGCCAGGCCAATGGGAGGACCTGGAGCCCATGTCAGACTGTCAAATTCACAGTCACTGCTGCTCCATGTCAATCTTGAGATTCTTTTTGCCCCTGATGCAAGTGAAGAACCAACTTGGTAGCCTAGGATGGGGGCCAGTGAGATAGCTCAGGGATTTAAAGCACCTGCTTAGGTGAGCTTAGGCAGGCTCTGGAGCTTCGATTCAATCCCCAGTACCACATGCTGCACCAGCCCTACCCTTGGGGCAGGCTGAGCTGGCCAAAAGGAAAACAAAACACTAATGTTGGTAGGCCAGGATGAAGACCTTATATCCTCTTTGGAGAAGCTATCTGTGTCCAAGTATATATTTAAAATTATTTCTTATTTTAAAATAATCTATATGCAAATAATCTCAAGTATTGGACTGCATGATCCTTCTAATTCTGCATCTCAGATTTTTTTAAATGTATTTAATACAGAGTCTACAGGGTCTCACTACACAGCAGACTCATAATCTTCAGCCTCCCAAGTACTGGGATTACAGGCACACACCACCATGCCCAGTCTCAATCACTGTCTCAGGGTACCCCAGGGATGGGGCTGGAGTGACACACCAGGGGCTTGAACCCTGGTCACTGAGCCCTAAGCAAGTGTTTTAGTCCACTGAGCTATTTGGCTGGCCCTGCATCTCTGATTTAAAGTCTTATGCTTACTGAATTTTCTCAGTGCTTTCCAGAGGGTATTAAAATTGCATATTAGTGAAACAAATTCAATAATATTTTGTCTCCAAAAATGACACCATCAGGAAAAGGAAAAATACCACACTGAAGTTATACTAATATTGTTCAATTTATAAGCCAAAGTTGTATAATACATTAATATCTGAATTATTTGTAACAAATCCCTTTTTTTCTATTACCAATATTTACTATGCCCTAGTCCGATGGAATACTCATCTCAGTGAAATACTGTTGATTTACTGGCACATGTATCTGTGGTGACAACAAGGTAAAAACTTTCAGAAACCAAATTTCTGCCTGACACAACCCTGCCAAATGCACAGAGATAGCCCAGAGGCACTGCATGAATGCTGAGTAGAAACTGTATGTGGTAAAAAATAAAAGATTCCTTTCTCTTGTTGAGCCGAGAGAATATTCCGTTCACTCAACTTCTCTCAAAGAGTAGTGTATATAGATGTTCCTAACTGAAACTAAGAGATGTTGTGGTTTATGTCTAGATATCCCCCTGCCCAAGCCTGCTGAACTTTTAAATGTGTCTTGTTAGCTGAATTTGTGAGAGTTTGTGATTGATTTGTAGTTCAATGTTGGGCTTAAGGGTATGAGTGCTACACCTACCCGAGGCTGGGTAGCCTGCTACAGTGTAAAGAACAGAAAGAGGCTTGTTCCCACCTCCCTTCTCTCTTACTGTTTTTTGGTGTCTTCAGCTACTGTGAAATCTTTCTGCCATGTGCCACCCTGCTGACCACAGACTGATACCTCTGCAAGCGGTGAGCTAAATAAACTCTTTCTCCTTCAACCTAGGGTGTCAAGTATTTTGTCTCAGCAACAAGAAAAGTAACTATGACAAGAGACATCTGCCAAATAAGAGTAAATGTTCTTGTCAATTTACAGCTTTAATATAAAGTGTTAGATACAATACAGGTGTTCTTAAAAGGTCAGCAGGAACCATGAAACTCAGTAAAAAAAAAAAAATTCCTGGGATATTTAGACTTTGCGCACAGATGCTTTCTCCACATCCTCAGATCTCCATGAGAACCCCTAACCTTCACTATGAGAGCATCTCCCTTAGAAACTTGCCTCTGTTCCTTTTGACATAGTACTCTAATTTGCAAAAAGAAAACTCTTGTCATTTTTAATTCCAATATTGATAAATTCTTATATAATCTGCATCATTACCCTCTTCAATTCCGTTATCTGGCCCAACAGTATTTAATATGAAAGGAAGCCCTTGGAATACAAATCACATTGATGTTAAACAAATAAACTTGATTCAGAGGTGCGAGCATTCTGTCTGCTTGCTACGACAGCAAAAATAGGCCACACAAATGGGGAGTGTGCTGTTTGCAGAGCCTACAGCGTACTCATGGCAGCGATCTCAGCCTTCTCAAACCCAGTCATGCTCATCCCTATAGCTCACATTCTTCATCACGTACGGGCTGTTGTTGGAAACACAGTGTACCTAAGATTCTATAAACTATTGTGGGGGCTACAGTCTGCACCAACTCAGATATCTTTCTTTGGCTTAGTTTGAGATGAGTATTCATATAAGCTGCAGGCACAAAGGTAACTTTGAAAGGCTGCAACTGTATAAAAGAAATTTATGTCTCTCTACATCAGTGGAATAAACAGCTGGTGGGGCAGAGACTTCCTCCCTGATAGATCTCTATACACAGGTGTGGATAGAGGAATCACATGCAGAAGGACTTGGAGATCCTATCTAGCTCAGAGAGAGATCATTTCCTATTTCCAGCTCCAAGATGTTCTGCAAGGTGTTACTTACAATTTTCTGACCTCCACTGACTCCCATAATCTGTGGCCACATACCTCCAGGAGCCCCAGAACTTATTCTTGGGGTCTTGTTCTTTACACATAGCTCTTGTGTTTCTTCATGTTAATAAATTTGTACTTCTTCCCCATGGCAATGTTTTATAGTGACAGTTTATTTCATCAACAAAAAGAACAAAATTTAATTTCCTTATACTGTAAGAAACAAGATGTTGGCATATTCATTGGATTTACATGTTGATGACATTTCAGTGAAATAAGCCTAGTGTCATGCAAGATTACTGTGAAAAATCTAATTGCACAGCTTGTTCTTGTTGAAACACAGAGAAATATTTGCTGTCTTTACTTGTATTAGCCAGATTTTTCTTTCTCATTTCTACTGCAAAAAAAAAAAAAAAGACAGTACTTAAAACTGGATCATATTCTGCAAGATCTCACAGTCAACTGGCAATGTTTCACATGAGTTGCTGCTTCTACATCATTATATCTTCCAAACATAGAGAAATATAACTCTTACCTCAGATATTGACGTTACATATAATGGATTGGCAGAAATCCTCATAGTATAGTTCATGGTGTAGTTTTATGCCCTGTGTACTTTTTGTAGTTTAGGAGGTTGGCTTTATGTACATAAATCAAAAGTAAGAATAAACATAACTCAATGATAAACTTAAATTTATTTTTATCTAATTAAAAACCAGGAATGATCTTTGAAGGTGTGACTGAAAGTCAAATTAATCCAAATTTGGATAATACAAAAGAAAAAAGAGCATCATTTGGAGTCAAGTTACAGTTGGAAGCATAGGGTCAGACAGTAAAAAAAATCAGTATTTGGGAAAGGAGAGAAAGAAGGAAGGAAGGGGGAGGGAAAGAGGAACAAAGAGAGGAAGGATTGGAGGAAGGCTAAGAGGGAGGGAGGGAGGAAGAAAGCGTGAAAGGGAGGGACATGGTCAACAGACAATAAAGAATGCATGTAGCCGGGCGTGGTGGCGCATGCCTGTAATCCCAGCACTTGGGAGGCCGAGGCGGGAGGATTGTTGTGAGTTCGAGACCAGCCTGAGCTACAAAGTGAGCTTAAGGCCAGCCTAAACTGCATAGTGAGACCCTGTCTCAAAAAGACGAAAAAAAAAAAAAAA